>JAECUM010095732.1:0-26536 GCA_016617855.1 Megalonaias nervosa | reverse complement strand
ATATATATATATATATATATATATATATATATATATATATATATATATATATATATATATATAAACATAAATGCACAGTGCCGGATTACCGAATAGGCAGAGTAGGCACCGGCCTAGGGGTCCAGCGATAACGGGTCAATAATATTTAATTGACGTATTAGGAGATAATTTGCGAGGGGGGCCCCGAGATTTCGACTGCCTAGGGGCCTCCACAGGGTTTAATCCGGCACTATATATATATATAAAGAATACAAATCATATGGCGAATAACAGTCCTTTCAAGTGCACTGGATCCAGCAACGGATCACGTGTGTCAGGGATTGATTAAGATAAATGCAATAAACTGACAACGATCAGTGCAAAACTAGTATCTAACTATCCTGAGCGCTTTTGACTCTTAATGAGTCAAGCGTCTTTTTCAAAAGCATATACAAAGCATAGACAAGACAAACAAATAAAACAGAAAACCGTAGTGTTTGCAAAACTTTACATGGCTGTTTCTACATGAATTAAACCTTTAAATTTATTATATTTGTTTGAATCAAGACTTCTTCGGAATACACACTAGACTCTATTTGAATCAAGACTTCTTTAGATTTTAAATAGACTGTATCTGAATCAAGACTTGATCTGAGTACAAAGTATACTGTATTTGAATAAAGACTTCATCTGAATACAAACTAGATTGTATTTGAATAAAGACTTCATCTGAATACAAACTAGATTGTATTTGAATAAAGACTTCATCTGAATACAAACTAGATTGTATTTGAATAAAGACTTCATCTGAGTACAAACTAGGCTGTATTTGAATAAAGACTTCATCTGAATACAAACTAGATTGTATTTGAATAAAGACTTCATCTGAGTACAAACTAGGCTGTATTTGAAACAATACTTCATCTGAATACAAACTAGACTGCATTTGAATAAAGACTTCATCTGAATACAAACTAGGCTGTATTTGAAACAATACTTCATCTGAATACAAACTAGGTTGTATTTGAATAAAGACTTCAACTGAGTACAAACTAGGCTGTATTTGAAACAATACTTCATCTGAATACAAACTAGATTGCATTTGAATAAAGGCTTCATCTGAGTACAAACTAAGCTGTATTTGAAACAATACTTCATCTGAATACAAACTAGGTTGTATCTGAATAAAGACTTCATCTGAGTACAAACTAGGCTGTATTTGAAACAATACTTCATCTGAATACAAACTAGGTTGTATTTGAATAAAGACTTCATCTGAATACAAACTAGATTGCATTTGAATAAAGACTTCATCTGAATACAAACTAGATTGTATTTGAATAAAGACTTCATCTGAATACAAACTAGGAATTTATACGTACCAAATGGACTGTATTGGAATAAAGACTTCATCTGAGTACAAACTAGACTGTATTTGAATAAAGATTTCATCTGAGTACAAATGGACGAGTTCAGGGCTAATAGTTTTTGGGTTACGGCCAGTGTTAAAATTAATTTAGAAAACAAGAAATATAAGCAGATATATTATTTTCACAAGTTTGTTTTGTTTTTCTTTTCTTTTTTTTTTAGGAAGCTTCACTTGAAAATATTGCTCACGTTAGTATGAGCAATGTGTACTCTGTGAAAATTCTACTCAATATTTGCTCACTTTACCCTCAATTTTTAAAAATTTTCATTAGATCTATAAATAACATACAATTATTGAAATACATTGAAACTTGTCTATCAAGGGACTAGACAATGTTGCCTTTTGAAAGACTAGACAATGTTGTATTTTAAAAGACTAGACAATGTTGTATTTTAAAAGAATAGACAATGTTGTATTTTAAGATACTGGACAATGTTGTATTTTAAAATACTAGACAATGTTGTATTTTAAAATACAGGGTAATGTTGTATTTTAAAAGACTAGACAATGTTATCTTTTAAAAGACTGGACAATGTTGTATTTTAAAAGACTGGACAATGTTGTCTTTTAAAGATAAGAATACAGAAGTTAAACAACAGAGTGATCTTAACAATTGTAATGTTTGCTGTTCGTTATAAATAAGCAAGTGTTTATATACGGATGTTTGCTAAGGCAGGTGTCACTGTGTGTAGACTGTAGACTCACACTGATAGCAAAAGCTGAACTGTTGGGATTTTCTAATGCAGGTCCCTTCAACGTGAGATATATAACAGGACATCTCAACTGCAGAACTTTGCATATATGTGGACTTTCTCGCATTGTAGAAAAGTTCATCAGCAGCGTATGCTTGATGGGGGTTGGGGTGGGGTGCGAAAATATAAAGGCATGAGGGGCACCCGAAGAATTATTTTTTTGGGGGGGGAGGGAACATGTAGTGGTCTAGTGACTATTTGATATCACGTGACTATTTGAACTCGGAAGTCATTGACATGTGGGTTGCGAGATTTGTATAGTCATGTGGCTCGGAATGCAAATGGCGAGTTCCAGGTCAAATTTCATCAACGCTATAGTTTCAGCTAGTCTGTCAGCGGATTAAAGAGATAACGAATGCTATACACGTAATATCTGAGAAAATAAATCATATTTCTATCGATTTCGTGCAGGTATATCTCGATAAAAGGTCGTTAAAGTTTGCTAAGCCGGTTAGTAAGCGGCTACCCTCAGTTGAATGAAAGATCACTTCAGTGTACCCGGATGTAAAAACTCTCATACTGCGAATCTCTTGTCATCATACGCGTCTGCTATCATGACATTAATCCTGGGTGGGTTAATTAAAGTTTGCAGTTATTTATGATGCTACTATGTGTATTATATGTATTAAATGAGACAGTTTAGAACAATTTATGATATCAATAAAGCCTTAGAAATTATGTAAATAAAGACATTGTATTGGATACTGGGATGCACGTGAGGAAGTTTAGTACTAACACAGACTGGCTTAAGCCCAAGGTGCCCGCAAAATTATTTTCAAGGGGGAGCAGACATGTAACGGTCAACTATTAAGTTGAACGGATGTAGGCCTCGGTTTGGCTTTGTAGGATTCGACGCCGTTGTTTAGCACATGATAGGCTATACATGGCGGCCAGTGTGTTGATGGAGGCAGAACCCGGAAAGAACAACTGCCCCACGTTAAGCTACTGGCATGCTTTCTTACAGACACTGGTTTGTCGAAACGTGACTCAACTCACGCTGACAAGCGCGAGATATGTGAATGGTCTTTAAAGGCGAGCATCTTAGAGCAACTCGGACACCCGAAGTCACATTTTTTTAAATAAGAACTACTGCCCTTTTTTACTTGAAGTTGAATGCAGTCTTGGACAAAATCTTGTGAACGCAAATAGTCCGACACTTTGTAATGGATCACCATGAAACATTTTAAGTGTCATTGTATCTTACCTGAAAGCTGCGCATATTGAAAACTCACCCGCAGTTGTATTTAAGAGTCACTACCATCTTGTCCACAAGGCTTAATGCAGTGCATGATGCATTGCCGTTAGTTCAGAGTTGTTCAGGAAATGTTGGTAGTGAGATGGCGTCATGACATACACTCAAATTAGTATCACTTGGGTACTTTTTGTATATACCCTCTGAAACTAAAATCTTTTTACAATTTTTAATTTTTTAAAACTTGGAGTACGAGTGTTTGATTTGGTACTAGACTTGTAGGATTCACTCGAAAAACACCTGACCAATGAGTAACCTTACATTATTTTTATTTGAACCTATTAGAGTTTATAGTTACCTCTTTCTCTGTGTCTGTGTCTTTGTGTGTGTGTGTGTTTCCACATTTAAATGACTAGCGTTATTTTTATAAAGCATTTTTGATTAGAATTGCCTAATATGAGAAATTGCATTTTGACCTAGAAATATACAAAAATTAAACAGAAATCATGTATTAGTGCCCATTTCCAATGAAAGTTTTAAAACAGTGTACACGTTATTACATCTGATTTATACATTTCATTTTGAAATGAGTACTATTGAAACATCATGCAAAATTCATTGAAAAAATGTTACCCAACAAAATTTAAAAGTAATGACTTTGAAAAACATTTGAGTGCCTCTACAATTCTGCCTTTCTTTTTAAAATTGCAAATGTGACGTCACAAGCTGATACCGCGCATATTGCTGAACAATAAGAGATGAGTCTAGTCTAATTTTCTTGGTTGCTGAACAATAAGAAATGGGTCTAGTCTTATTTTTTGGTTGCTGAACAATAAGAGATGGGTGTAGACAAATTTTCTTGGTTGCTGAACAATAAGAGATGACGTTTCTTGTTTGCTGAGAAAAAAGAGATGGTATAGCCTACGTATCTTGGTTGGTTTTTAAGTTTTATCACGCTGAAGCAATGGGAACTATGCACCTTTCTCAAGGAGAAACAGAGGCAGCCGCACTATGCTGGTCTAAGCGGATATCGAACAAGACAACCTTGGATTAAGAGTACGACGTTCTCCCAACTGAGGTACCGCTAATCCCTGAGCCCAGTCAATAAAACTTCATATAAACGACCCATGAAGAGGCCAGCATTAGTATCTATGCTATACATCACGATGATGCCTCTATGAGTCTCCATGCATGGGGTGCACAATATACAGCACGCGTTCTTACCTGACGCATGTGTATTGATGTTATTATTTGGGATACGAAACTTTCTCATTACGGTCCACTTAGTTCCAATCAAGATCGATTATGTCCATGTAAACGTTTGAATTTGTGCATCCCAGCTCTGTGATGTAAATTTTGAAAGGGCCTCTATTAGTCTCTATGCTATACATCCTGAAGAGGACTCTTTTAGTCTCTGTGCTATACATCCTGAAGACGCCTCTTTTAGTCTGTGTGCTACATGAACATCCCGAAGAGGACTCTTTTAGACTGCTTTTTATGGAGTAAGTAGATGATTGGGAGGATGGGTTGAGCAAGGAAAATAATTTTGATCTAACTAATAGATACATGCCCCCTTGCACAAAGGTGTCAAGGTAAATTTGTTTTAAATATCCTCTTCATGCACGGATTATTTCATGATTAATGTCTCTTTAAAATGGAGAAAAAAATGAATGTACACTTTTATCATAAGTCGGCATTGTATAAGTGTTAGTCACTGAAGGATGATATCATTATGGTATTATGGTGTACATTGGTCTTATCTGCATCTGATTCAATCAAATGCTGCTGTTATTTGAGAATCATATGAACACTGACTCAGGTTTGAATACTTTTACCTGTGCACATCCCAAATGAATGCAGATTTCTACCACACTGCGCGAATTCACACGATTGTCACCAACAATATAAATTTCGACTCAACGGTTCATTTAGAATACACATTTTGTATATGCTACAGAAATATTAAATAAAGAATGCTTGATTGATAGTGACGTGTTGTGTGAGTTATGGAAAAGGATACTGTATTTTTGTTCTTCTTCTTTATTTGGTTTTAGTGTCAAGCATCAATCAAAGATAAAAGCATTCATTGTCAGTGCTGGGTATTATGTCAAATTTAAGGTATTGCTGAACGTATACAGTTTTGTGTAACCTCCTCAGAATCTGAGATGGAATATCAGGATAACTGAAATTGTTTGCAATTTTAAGAAAGTCTCCATTCCACACAAGTAAATGGTTCTTAAAATATTGTAAGTTCTGGTATAGCCTCGAAATATAATTATCAGATTGCGCAATACATAAACATGGTTACAATGATGTACACAAGCAGTGACCCAGAGGTTAAACATTCTGTGCAAATGCACAGTCTGTAACAATGACAGTTTTTTTTTTTAAACAAAGGTAGAAAACTGTTGAAAGCTTGTATGTCAGAATCTGACATTTAAAATCCAAGCAGTGGAATGCTATTTCAGACAATGATCCTCGTGTGAACCGGAAGTTAGCCGTCAATAACTATTGGTTTTGTTTTGTTCAGTTACATTACCTGAACCATGAAAAAAAACCTCAATATAGAACCCTTCAGATCCTCCAAAAATTGGGAACATTGCTCTGTTAACCAAATTAAAGTATTCACAATCGAATAATTGCAATGGCAACAAGCTACACATGAACTATATGCACTGTGAGTTACATTTATGACAAACGCACTTGTTTTCGCACACAGAGGCCAATCAATAGTTCACCTAGGTTCTGTCAGTAAAACAAACTACTTATGTATAACCGTTGTTTCCCATCCAATTACTGGCTGGACTATCAACAGCCATTGCTGGTATCACCCAAAGTGTATGGATTGCTTATTTCACTATTTTTAGCGGTACTGATCTCAATTCAGCTGTACCCTCCCACCAACATATCCACTTTCCAACTCTTCCCTAACACATGTATACGCTAACCATAGTTTACGTGAACTGGCTGATGCGCGGTCCAATGTGTTCATTGAGCCTATATTGGATATACCTTCATTTGTATTTAGGCACCAACCATTTCATTGTAGGGAGCTAGAGTTATCTTTGGAGCCGAGATATTTTCAAGTTATATAATAAATATACATGTTCTAAGTTGACTGAATACCAGTGATAACGTCATATTAATGTCGTGGAAATGTATTACCCACTGAGGATGGGACACATAGTTTGCAAAGTAACCCGTCCAACACTGTTTACAAATTACAGATTGCAAACTAAACCGTCCAACACTGTTTAGAAATTACAGAGAGTTTGGTACGACATATCTACGTGTAACATATTTTGGACGGGTACGACATCAAAGATCTTAATTCAGTAAAGATTGCTTTTGTTGTTGTTGTTTTGGGATTTAGCGCCTAGTCTGGTTCCCTGACCTCGCTCCACTACGTTATAATGGACTGTAGAAAGGTCAGGGAATCAGACTATTTAGCGCCATAAATGGCGGCCAGTTCAGTTGGTGGAGGGAGAACCCGGGAAAACCCAGTAAGAACCACCGACCCACGGAAATCTACTGGCAAGCTTTCTCACATACCCACATTGGGCGAGGCCAAGTCTCGAACCCATGAGGACATAGGTGAGATGGCAGTGGTCGGTAAAAACAAACGCTTTAGACCATTCGGCCACCCGGGGACCCTTTGGGGGGTTTTAACGGCACTTTTAATATGTTATTGGTTATATCATGTAAACGTTTTACAGTCAAATTGACAGTGGTTCCCCCAATTTATGCGGCTGTCCCTTCTGCACTGAAAAGCTAGCCTTATACAAGGGGTGGCCTCTCTTTCGGGGCCAAAGGCCATTTTTGAGTCCGGCAGGGTGGCCTTTGACCAGGGGGTGGAGGTCACCTACTTTGAGAGGGGCATTTTAAAAATGACCAAACAATAAAAAAGTCAAACACATCATCTCTCATGTCCACCGTGTATTCTACCATATATAATTGAGCTCCTTCCCAATGCAGATTATATAATTCTTCAAGATCTATATACATCTATACATCGTGTACATTACAACAAGTGAAATCTCGGCTAACACTGCATATCCTTGTTGAATAAACTATTATACACTTCTTTTGCACTAGGACACGAATGGAACTTAAGCAAATAATACTGCTGCATGCACATGATTTTGTAAAATTGCAGGAAGTTGCATACAGTGATGCTCAGGAAGTAAAATGTTACCGCAAGTACAGTTCACTTTTGTATTACTGTAGTTAACGTTTGCCGCCCATACCCCTCCCCCCCTTATTAATATACTATTTAGCTGCATTTCTGCCGGTCTTTGAGATTCGGTATTGGGGGTGGGGGTTATTGTTGTTTTAATGTTATATTCCTTAAAGCGTAATTCTTCAATAAAACCGATAAAATGAACAACACAGTTCCATTATGCTCGAATCCATGATTACGCCTTTTGCGTTCTTTTGTCTTCCCTGATTTAATCGGGCGTTGGTGGCTACATATAATAAAGCATAATTTATGTAATAGCTATGTGTGGAAAGGTACTGCACGGGAAGTCCGTGCTTTTTGTACTTTGTAATCATTTGCATCAGCATATGGTGGTGGAAGGGAAATGAGAATCTTCGTATAGACACCATTATTACATTTTAATAGGTTGTAAGTTATCAATGCCGATTGGTTGTAAATAATCAATACCAACCTTTTTGATGCAATAATTACGTATACGAGTATGAGTAATTAATGTAGCATGCCTGAAAAACATCAGCTATCTAATGTATTCGCAAATTAATGACTTGGAAAAGCTAGGCTAGAAACACCGAATGACGTGGGGGTTGTTTTTGTTTGTTTGTTTTGTTTTGTTTTGTTATAATCACAGAGAAAAACAGTGACAACAGTTCGTATCCATGCTGGACTGCAAGGAGTGTTCCGGTTGCAGCACAAGTTCTGTGACGTGCCACACGTTCCGTCATGTACTGGCAAAAACCCCGACCACTCTGCACCATAGCCGCTAAACAAGCGACTGGCGATTTACCATCAGTTTTGGATATTATTCCTACGACGACCAAGAGCAACAAATTAGTTCAGACACATGGCCCCGTTACTTTGTTAATTTTCATGACTTACTGAAGTCAGTCTAATATATGGAAGTAATTTTAAACTTAGTATTAATTCTTTTAAAAAAAAGTGTGTTACTGTGTGTTTTTGCAAAGCATAATATTGCTGATACTTATTTGAGCACTTCCGTTGTCAAATCTTCATTTTCGGAGGTGAATAGTTTCGCTCGTTGTAAAGCTCTACAGTTTCGGAGGTAAATAAATCTTGCTTGTAGTTCGCAATCCCATAATGCCAAAATAGAAGTGATCGGTTTTTAAAACAACGGAATTTGTAAAATTTGAACACGGGCAACTCTCCGAACTGGCCGCCATTTTATGATGAAATCCATTTAAACTCTTTGTACGATCTAATCGGTTCTCAGAATGATCTCATTTTCCTAGCGATCATTATGGATATTACTCAGATTTAACAACCACTCCGGTGGCCTAGCGGTTAAAGCGTCCGCATTAAGAGGTTAATGTTAGGCCTGGTTGGCCTGGTGTCAGGATAATGTGACTGGGTGGGACATCATGCTACATGTCTGCGGCATGATGCCTCAATGCTAGACATCACTATAAACTGCCACACTGAATACATCGTAGCGATATGACTGAAACACTGTTAAAGCTACGTTAAAAATCCAAATCACACACACACACACACACACACACACACAGATTTTATAACTTTCTTTTTCCGGACTGGAATTTTGGTTTTCGACAGTGAGAGATAAAACCTCAATATTAAGCCATCTTGTGCGTACCACAATGTTATGTAACTTTTGACAATTTTCTAATTATTGTTAATTAGACTTTAATGATCCTTTTTGGGGGGAGCTGCAGTGGCTCAGCGGTTTAGGTGTTAGTCCAGAAGGATCAACCCAAATCAGCGCCCATTATTGTGTCTTTTGGGTAACTTACTTAACTTGCCTTCGCACATTGCACTTTAAAGTGTTTATGTGCTGTAAAACGTCAAAACAAAACAGAACAGAACTTACCTTTAGTTAAATTGAACCTTGATTTGCTTTGACTAATTTGCATTGAACACATCTCGAGTACAGCCAAACGTGACTAATTTAACAACGAATTGGGTGCAATTTCACTCGCTAAAAAAGAAAACAATAAGTGTTCTGAAGCAGATTTTTGGAAGGTGGGGTGGACACTGTATATTATCACATTCAACCACGCGCCTTTGAGTGGCCGTCATAAACGTTTCTATTCTTGAGAAAAGAGTTGATAAATTCCAGAAATTGACGAAATCAGCAAAATGTCCTCGAAGATAAGACGAAACTCTTTTTAAAAATTTTTATATTTTATGAATGGATTTTAATTCCTGGTTACTGACTATGTTCTGTTAGAAACAATCACTGTCACCAACCAATGATTATAAAACAGAAACACTGCCACCAACCAATGATTATGAAATAAAAACATTGCCACCAACCAATGATTATGAAGAAAACAAACAGTCACCAACCAATGATTGTGAAAAAGAAACACTGCAACCAACCAATATGTAATGTGTCGAATTTTGAATAGTAGTGAACCTTAAAGTTGAATTGATTGTGCATTAAAATTCTATTACAGTAAAGCCAGAAAAGTCTTTGGGAACGGTCACTTCGACGTTTTCCTTCATGTCAGTGTTAAACTTGAAAGGCTCACATCTACGGCCCATTTAGAATTGACCCGGGCATCGCCACGCTGTCCTGAGAAAATACACATTAGAGCTGCCAACGATAACCGTTTGAGGTGAATCCCATGTCAAATAGTCATTTTCAAAGGGATGTTGATATGCATCGTATTTCTCAGATTTTAGACTGACAATCTGACGAAAGGAATAACTATCTTGAGAAAAATTAGGAACCGCTGGTTTCGACTAGTCAGTTAAATTAAGGCGTACACCTTGGAAGTTATGTGAATTTAAAAGTAACGACCTTGGTCGAATTTCTTTAGTCCAAAATTTCCTACGAGAGGATAAGGTTTGGCTCCGGGGTAACTAAAGAAGAGTGCTTTCCTCGTTAAAACAAGTAAAAGGGACCAGATGGCTGTCTTGAGAGGAAAGACAGGCTATAGTGCTAGGACGCACGATTTGTGAGAAAAGAAAACAGCATCAAGGTACGCAATTTTAATTTCATGTAATTTTCTGTTTTGTTTGGTTTGTTTTATGCAAATGTGTTTGATATGACTATGATCCATACTATGTATCGTTTATTCAATTTCATGGAAATTTGTTGATATGCTAGAGTTGTTATGCAATTTATTTCTTTAATTTTACGGTTACTAGTTCATTGATAGAATTGACGGATTGCATGCGATCCAAATTTTCAGATGTGTAAGATTTCATACGGTTATATGAATTAATTTCCTTTGTCTGTTAGGACGATACTGATTATCGTGAGTTAATGATAATTGCATGTTTATATATGATTTTGAAATGCTTAAAGAAACTTGTAGGTTAGGGATTACTGTGAGTTAGAATTTAGTGAATCTTATGCAATAGTAATCGAGCATGTATCTTATTGAATGAAACTGACTGGTTCGATATAAGGAGTAATATAACAGCGTATGCAGGAATATACGCAATGTTTGTATACACCGCCGACGTGGTAATTTATGGTCAATCGCTGCTGTGAAGCGAGAGCGAGGATCTATCTAATTGGGCCAGACTTGGATGTATATTACATGGCTCATTTGTATGGACCGTTAACCGTTAAGGTCACCTTACGTCAGAATTTATGCATTGTGGATAGTTATTTACACTTCTGAGTAACGAAAGTGAGAGAATTTTATCTACGGATAGGTGGTGATACATATAGAGATTTAGTTGTAATCTTGTCATTTAAGGAAACAGCTCTCCCAGGAACAGACGGGATAGTCCGAAAGACGGAAGTCTGGAAAGAAAAGAAGAGTTCGGAATGGAAAGATCAGAGGAAGAACAAGTTTACACGTGGAGGTGGGGAGACGTGGGATACACGGCGTCAAGAGAGAAAGCGACGCTATGTGATGCAGATCAGGCGTGGACATTGCGCTCTTTTCACCACTCGTTACCATGATGAACGAATCCGTAATTGAACACTGCTATTAAATTCCATTAATGTAAATCTGTTGAATTGAAGTTGCCAATTTTAGTTTATGTATTAATTAATTAAAATTTATCTTATTTTTTCTTGTTTAAGGGGGCTTGTATTGTATTATTTCTTCTCAAGAGTCTTGCTCAGTTCTCTGTTGACGTTCTATCTATCCACTCACACCGGGCAATAACATCGAGGGAGGTCATCCTCTAGATAACGATCGCCAAATCTACTTAACCACCCCTCTTTCTAAGAGGGGGACGTTACAAAATGATTATGACAAAAATCTCACTTTTATGAAGAAATTTTGAGATGTTTACGGAAACGAGGGCCTGGGCAGCCAGTTGTAAAGTTTGTTCGAGGGTCATGTTTTCTGCCACTAGTTTATCACATTTTATTTCATTTTTTTAACACCAAAGTATGAATGAACAGCAGGTTTTGCAATGACATGTAAGCCGTTTTCTTTTTCTTTTTTTTCTATTATTGTTCAGTGAAAATCAAATTCTTAAAGAGTAAACCAAAATGCACATAGTCAAACTCATATATAGTGAACAAGATTCACATCGTTGGTAAACGTCTGTAAATATATTTGCTGACAGAAATCCCTTAACCAACCAAATATCTATTGGATTATAGAAACTAACAAACCGTTCCAAAACAGCTGAACTTGTCTCGCTTCTTGTAATTTGTATGGGTATATCAGATTGTACATAAAAGGAGAAAGCGAATAATATACCGTATATGTTTAAGATAAAACAAAGGATTATTTTTTTTACAACTATAACACCGCTCATACAATGCATACCGATTGTACTACAGTATCGCTCATACAATGCATACCGATTGTACTACAGTATCGCTCATATCAGTTAGAACACTCTGCTACTTTTCTGCGAGACGAACTTATATCCTCTGATATATGCCGGCGCAGTAATTTACTGGAAAGTCATACATTTTGATCGCCGAAAATTTCTCTGCATAAAGGACTATAATCTATTCGGACAACCTCAGCTATTTCTACGATTAGAACAATTGACCTATCGCCACTTGTCAATCACACTGGATCAATTAACCAATCAGCGAGCGCAAATTAGACACACCTCCAGGCATTGCTTAAGTCCGCCATTTTCCTCCGACAAGATGCTTGTAGCAACAATGGATTGATTATGATAAGTATTTACAAATGTTGCAATGATTTGTTGATTTCTCGATTGATAACGGTAAAAAGAAGTCTTGCAATTCTGACAGTCAATATCCGGATCGTCTAAATGGAGGAATTTGATGTATTCCTTTCCCGAAACATAGGCGAAACTTCGATGGATAACGACTTGTCGCGTGTACGATCAGCTGAATAAAGACACAATTGATGGCGATTACAACGTGTTTGTTTGCATAAAAGTATGTCCCGTTGATAGCTTTAAAAAAAAAAGAATTTGAAATTGAAAAATATATATATGTAAAAATTAACGTTTCAAGAATATAGATGGAGAACCCCCTAACTTTCGGGCTTTGATATATATTATTTATTCTTGTATAGGAAGCACTGAACCCAAGGCTGCATTATTTTAAAGTTTGAAAATTTACACTTTAATGTTGGCTTATCCCAAAATTAATGATTTATCGTCTCGATCTTTCAGACACTAGAGTGACGCTTTACTTTCTCATTGGTTTGAAGGAGGGATGAGGATACAAAAATGTAATTAGTAATAAAGAAATACAAAATAAAGGTTTCAAATAATTATCTTCCGATATATTAATCATGCATTTACATGTTTACATCAACAGACATAATTGATCAAAATTCCATCTGACAAACATAGCAGACCTTAAAATTATTATGTACAACAGTTTACTTCTAAACAGTAATAATTTACGATTTTGTTATTAATTTTTAATTCATATACTTCCAAGGCAGCATAAACATAAGTCAGATTAAATTAACAAGGATAACATTATCTGCTAAATACATCAGCATCTTTTGGAGGAAGTTTCCTTTCATATGAATAAGTTCTTAAACAGCTTTACAATTGATTGTTATTATTTACTGAAATAAAACACTTAGGTTATTAATGTATGAACTTGAACTACATATATAAATATTGTCTACTGCAGTATAATTAATGCAACTTTGTAATTTTATATTTTTAAGAATAATACAAATCACATTAAATAAACATATCACTTAAACTGAAACATATTTCTTTGCCAAATACTGCACGTTTGTCAGAGGTTAAGTCACGTGATTTGGTAGGCGGAGCGATCTATCGTCTGGCGTAAGGTCAATTGTACGATTGACCGAGAAGTTACAAACGAATGAAACAAGCAAACAACAACAACGAAAACAACAGGTAGTTTAATGTATTCGCCACGTCTCAGTCAATCCTTGTTTAGTGAATAACAGATGCGGTCCGAATGCTTTCATAATATACATACCGAATGTAAGATTGCGGCACAATTGATAGCACAGTTCAAGAAAAATGTAATGGGTAAAGCGTACTTTTCGGATGTAATTCAATTTTTATGAAATTATGACTGATAACTTGACATAAAAATGAAATTAGTGCTTCATGTACCGTTTTGAACAAGCAGCGATACTCTAGTAACACAGCTTTGCACCATCGTTTGAAGAAAAAAACCCGGAACTTACGAAGTTTGAAAACACCGGTCCAGACGACGGCTAGGCTATCGTCGTTACTAAAATATTAGCCAACAGCATGATAAACCTCGTAGATTTATTTAAATTTTAAGTCTAATCCCTTAACCGATGAAAGACTATATATAGGGATTAAACTAACTCGTGCCTCAATATGTAGTTTTAAAAAAATAGGTTAATATACCCTTAAAATGACCCTTTTACAAGTTAAATATGTTCTTGGAAGTCACAGGAATACTGAACTATGATGTATAGTGACCTTGACATTACCATACACACCTTAATAAACACCCACAATTTGGATTGTGATTAAGGTGACAAAGGTTTGCATACGCTTAATGTTGTATAAAGTCTGTATACGGTAATTATTTACTCATTCACACCTGTGACTTACATATTAAAGACGAGATGTCCAATAGGGTATAAAGTACGGGATTTTATTTTGAAAGTGCTATTGCAACAAATAAATTTTTGTTACATCCATTTGTAATTCTTTTAAATGTATTTTTACCTCGAGTAACACAAGTTGGAGTAGAATGTTCACTGACATCTTATTTATTAACGTGAAAGGATTCTGCCTTCCACATAGTAAGGCAGTCACCCGTTGCTGGGGAAGTCACACAAAAAACTTTGATAGAGCATTGCATTCGAAACACTGTTACCAAGTTGAATATAATTTTGTTTAGTCGTTCTAGAAAAGAAGCCGAAAATAGTTTTTTTTTTTTAAAACCTGTTTGCTAAGTAATCCACATCGTTGCTAGTGAATCCATCTCAGACACAATTTTGTTAGAGCATGCACTAAAAAACATTCCTCTCAATTTTGATCGAAGTTGGCACAGCCATTTGGGAGAAAAAGAGGAAAATACGTTTTCTGTATTGCTGTTAAGGAAGCCACATTGTTTCTAGGAAAGCCACCGAAAACATAACTTTCACGAGGCATAACCTAAGCAACACATCAAGTCTGATCCAAATTTGTCTTGATGTTCCCAAAAAATCAACACTATTTTCAAAAAACCAGTCCGGTTAAAACGAGCATAGATTTCCCAATCGGATTGATAGAGAACCTATGCCAGTGCTAGGGAAACCACCTAGAACACAGTTTGATAGAATAAATCATGAAGAACATTTAAGCCAAGTTTTGTTAAAGTTGGCCTAGCGATTTACGAGTTGAAAATAGCAATGGTGACGCACGCTGGACGCAGGGCTATGCTATTAGGGACTGGCCCAAGTCTGAGCTGGGTGTAGGGGGCCTGAGATTTTTTGTCTTTCGAACTATGATCATTATTTTTCGTGTACCCGATACCTCAAGTTAAATTTCAGGTAATGCAGTGGATAAAATAAGTTTTTATGTTTTTTATTTTGTCTTAGTATTAGATTAAGAATATTTCTTTGAAGCTATTTTGGGGCCGGCATTACAAAATCATCATAGCCCCACCCCACCCCCTCGTTTGTAGTCACCCCGCCTCCGAAATTGAAATATTTGGACCAACCATTTCATCATCTGGGGGCGGACGGGGTGGAGGGAGCCTTGGAATTTCTTAATAGCTAAGATTTTGTTCATTTATCACAGGATATTTTTTGGCATCTAATACGATGGATATTACTAGTTATTTCCTTTTATTCGAAAGAAACTACCCCTACCTCAAAACCTTTCGAAAATCAAATGGTTGGTCCATAAACTTGTTGGGCCAAATGGTCAGGTGGGCTAAAATTTGCAGGATAGTAATTTTTCATCTGTGCTAGCTTCCTATCTGGTCCATTTTGAGCTGATGCCCATTATTTTATGACTGACTTTGTACCCAACGGCGTTATCAGTGATCAACAGAAGAAGGAAAATAGTATGTGAACTTTGTTTCTTTTTCAAGGGGCACCATGCTGTATACATGTTATCAAAACTTCCTTGTGCAACAGGTATTTATCAATCAGCGTTCACTGCAGGTCGATATCGTACAGTAACTATGGTCTTTGGAGGCGGGGTCCAGGTGTAATTAACATGGGATGCAAGAAACAAGCGTTCCTGTATATGGTGAAATGTACAAACTTGTGAACTTTGCCTCACCTGACTGAACTCTATCATACTGTATAATGCTGAATGGAGATTGATGGCTTCACTATGATTGTTTATTGTGGACCTACTCTATAATCAATACAGTCCCAGGGCAGGCTTTATTGGATTAGTCTCTCTCTCTATCTGTATATGACATGGTGAGTAACTATTTCATATAGGCATTTATGATATTGAACCGATATTTACGAGTTTATATATTAAAGTCTACCTGAACAAATATTGTACAAAATGTATGCATGTATAAATGAACAAATACACGGTCTGGGTTAACACAACCATCAGTCTGTCGCATACATAGCATGATGTAATGTCGATAAAACTGTGAGAGGTGGCACCTTTTAGTTTATGCAGAAGAGGGATCAGAACGCAGATAACGTGGTGCGTTGTCAAATTAAAATCTAATTTTCTATTTTATTTATACACGTTTAAGTGCCCATATGGTTCAAGCTTCTCAGTCTTGGTGGTGGTAAATAAGTCTGATCTTACAGAACACGATTTTTGTTGTGGTGGGTACATAAATGTGATCTTGCTGGGCATGCTTCTTATTGTGGAGGGTAAATAGGTATTATCTTACACAGCACGATTCTTATTGTGGGGGTAAATATGTGTGATCGTACCCGACATGATTCGTATTGTTGGGGGTAAATATGTGTGATCGTACCCGACTTGATTCGTATTGTTGGGGGTAAATAGGCTTGATCCTACACGACATGAAGCCTATTTTTGGGATGGGGGAGCGGGATAGATAGCCGTGATCTTTCAGGATATGATTTAGTGTGTGGGGTAGATAGATGTGTAGATAGATGTGAATTTACAGGACATGATTCTTATTGTGGGTGTAAGTATGTTTGATCTTATCCGACATGATTCGTATTTTTGGCGGTAAATAGGCGTGATCATACACGACATGATTTTTTGGGGGGGAGGGGGTAGAGAGGTGTGATCTTACAGAATATGATTCTTATTCTGGGGGGTAGATATGTGTGAATTTACAGGACATGATTCTTATTGCGGTGGGTAAATAGGTGTGATCTTACAAGACATGATTCTTATTGTAGGGGATAAATAGTCGTGATCATACGCAAAATGATTCTTATTGTGTGTTTGTGATTTGTGGTGAGGAAATATATGTGATCTTACAGGACATGATTATTGTTGTTTGGGTAAATAGGCTTGATCTTACAGGACATGATTATTGTTGTTTGGGTAAATAGGCTTGATCTTACAGGACATGATTATTGTTGTGGGGGTAAATAGGCTTGATCTTACAGGGCATGATTATTGTTGTAGGGATAAATAGGCTTGATCTTACAGGACATGATTATTGTTGTGGGGGTAAATAGGCTTGATCTTACAGGACATGATTATTGTTGTGGGGGTAAATAGGCTTGATCTTACAGGACATGATTCATGTTGTGCCTCATTGGATAGGTTGTTCAATGTCCACGCACCCCCAGGGCTGTCCTTAGGCCGATTGGACCGATTTGGCCCAATCGGGACCCGTATTCACTGGGGCCGTTAGTTATTTAAAAAAAAAAATATATCTATAGAGAGAAAGTAATTATAAAGTGATGGAAAAAACTTTTAAGTTCAGTATGATATAAAACTTGTTTAAAAGTTTATTCCAAATGCCATGCTCACAGGAGCCCCGCGCGTAAATGAAAGGGGTCCCGCTAATATGATCCAAATGGGGCCCTGCGTTTGCAAAGGCCGTTCATGCGCACCTCCTTCCTCCCCCCCCCATCTCTCTCTGGGGGGGGGGGGCCTGGGTGGCTGAGTGGCATAAAGCGCTCGCCTGGACCGATCACAGCGATCTCGGGCTCGGTCAGTGTTGTGGGTATGTGAGAAAGCTTGCCAGTAGCTTCCGGTTGGTCGGTGGTTCTTTCCGGGGTTTTCCCGGGTTCTTCCTCTACCAATTATACTTACAGCCATCTTTAGCCTATAGAGACCAACAATTAAGTCTCCGCTTTTTTTCTGACAGCGGAAAAAAAGCTGAGACCTACTTGTTGGTCTATAGCCTATGGTGTGCTGAACAATGGCGTTCAACCCAAAAGCAACATTTTGCGTGCAAACATTAAACAATTACCAATGTGTCAAATATTGAAGTTGCTATTTTATAGATTAGGTACAAGACTGAAAGTTAAGCTATATATTTATCAATTTGAATGAATTTTGTTCAAGACCCCGAGTAGTTGCCAGTGTTTCGTGATCACTTAAAGATCTTGGTGTACAGTTTGAATATAGATCTTCCCAAAAAGCATTATCAACAGACAAATGAATCATAATTTGCGATATGTAGTCTGGAGATGCCACATAATTGGTTGCACTAGATACTACTATTGCTCCTCTTCCTCCTTCTCCTCCCACTACTACTACAAATTTGCTATTAAATCTAATGCAAAGCGTTCCTTGAATCAACTGATGTTGCTATTATATTGAAGCTGGGAAGAAATACAAACTAGTGTTCTTCGTACCTTGAGTGTAATATTTATAATTTATGTGCCACATTAATGATACAAGGTTGCAAAAAATTCTGTATTTATACTTCACGCCTTTAGTGCCAGATTTACATATACAAGGTTACAAATAATTGTTTAACACAATTCTGTACTTCTGCTCCATGGCAAGATGCGTTTTACACGCCAAAAATATGAGTATAGAACTAGTATTTCTCGGTAGTGATCAAGATCAGGTACTGTTTCTGCAATGTTTTGGAGGAGAGTTGTTTATTTATTTATTTTTGTTATTGTTTCGTTAGAATTCCAATAATATGTTTTAACCTGGATTGAATTCATATATACATATATTTTATGATATTTGCCACTCCATGGAGATGACGAAGGTGACCTCCTAAGACACAGGGCTAGCTATTAGAGCGTCATTCTTACTAACTCTGGCAACGTTAACATTTATAAAGTAACAGATAATTTCTTTAAAAAAGAGATGCCTACAGATTGGGGCTTGGCTGTGTGATGTACATAATTATAACCCAAGCGACTTTCATGTGTAGTGAATTAGCGTGCACTGGTGTTGTACCACCGCCTGTTATTTGTTGTAATACGTTATTTCATACGCAGTTTTTAGATTGCCTTTGAGTGTGTGTGTGTTTGTGTTTGTGTGTGTGTGTGTGTGTGTGTGTGTGTGTGTGTGATTTGGATTTTTTAACGTAGCTTTAACAATTTTTCAGTCATATCGCTACGATGTCTGCAGTGTGGCAGTTTATAGTGATGTCTAGCACTGGGGGCATCATGCCGCAGACATGTAGCTTGATGTCCCACCCAGTCACATTATCCTGAAACCAGGCCGATCAGTTCTAACACTAACCTCTTAATGCTGAGCGCCAAGCGAGGCAGCTGTTAGTACCATTTTTGTAAGTCTTTGGTATGAATCTGTCGGGGATCGAACCCACGACCTCCCACATCCAAGGCGGACGCTCTAACCACTAGGCCACTTGAGCGGTTACATGAAACATAACCGAAACCGAACATAACCGTTGGCGAAAAAGGACTGTCTTTGAATTATATCGGTTACGTTATATTTATCTCAGAACCAAATATGTTAATTGTTTCATATCTTCTTCAGAATCGCGTTAGATTAAAGCAATCCTGTTGCACTTACACCATCCTTGCATTCAACTGCGATTAAGTGTCACAGACCCTGATATACTATCACATAATATGTCTATCCTATCAGCAGCCAGCATCGACCTGGATCTGTTATCACATAATTTGTTATCCTTTTTATTAATTTTATGATATCAAGTATGTAGCATATAACATGATATGCCCTCACGTATGGGTCTCTCCTGTTTTTTTTCTTCCCATATAACATGTTATTCTGGTTTTTCAGCTTATGATACAAAGTGGCATAGACCCTGATCCGCCATCACACATACGTCTCTCCTGTTTGTTCAGATAATGTTGCCAGTTAGCATAGACCCTAATCTGCCATCACGTATGGTTCTATCCTGTTTGTTCGGTTTATGATATCAGTAGGCAGCATACATCCATCTATGGCATCACATAATGGGTCTATTTTCTTTGTTCAATTTATGATACTAGGCACATTGCGTCGACCCTGATCTGCCATCACATGATGGTCTATCCAGTCTGTTCAGTTTATGATATCATGCAGGTGACATAGATAATGATCTACACGCACTCTATATGATGACAGAATTGGATCATATGCTTGTTTGCAGTTTAGCGCTATGCGATACTGTATACTTCTTTGGCTATAAACTGACAGTATTATGTGTGTGTGTGTGTGTGTGTGTGTGTGTGTGGTGCACATAAAAGAATTCAGGTAGTGTGTAGTCCACGTTAAATTAAGCGGTTCTGAATCGTCATACTTTTGCTAAACTCCTTTAAATACATCACATGATAAATTCTCGAAATCTTTTGGTATTGTAGCGTGATCTAAGTTCAGGACAGTCAGTAAATCCCCGTATCTCCGAGCTGTTGTACCTAGTTATGTTCATTACACCCTTTCTGGCGAGCACCGTTGCCACAGGCAAACGTTATATTACGTCAAAGTATGTGAAATACTAACCTTTTCTTCTCTATTGAGAAATGTTATTCTAGTCTTGTTAAGTGGGATACATATAATACCCAAACTGAGTGTACACACCTACAGTCTTGTTAAGTGGGATACATATAATACCCAAACTGAGTGTACACACCTACAGTCTTGTTAAGTGGGATACATATAATACCCAGACTGAGTGTACACACCTACAGTCTTGTTAAGTGGGATACATATAATACCCAGACTGAGTGTACACACCTACAGTCTTGTTTAGTCGGATACATATAATACCCAGACTGAGTGTACACACCTACAGTCTTGTTAAGTGGGATACATATAATACCCAGACTGAGTGTACACACCTACAGTCTTGTTAAGTGGGATACATATAATACTAGACTGAGTGTGCACACCTACAGTCTTGTTTAGTGAGATACATATAATACCCAGACTGAGTGTACACACCTAGTCTTGTTAAGTGGGATACATATAATACCCAGACTGAGTGTACACACCTACAGTCTTGTTTAGTGGGATATTGTACCCGGAATGAGTCTACACACCTAGTCTTGTTTAGTGGGATAAAGTACCCAGACTGAGTATACACACCTACAGTCTTGTTTTGTGGAATATTGTACCCAGACCGAGCATACACACGTACAGTTTTGTTTAGTGGGATATGGTACCCAAACTGAGTATACACACGTACAGTTTTGTTTAGTGTGATATAATACCCAGACTGAGTATACACACCTTCAGTCTTGTTACGTAGGATATAGTACCCAGACCGAGTATGCACACATACAGTCTTGTTTAGTGGGATATGGTACCCAGACTGAGTATACACACCAGACGACAGCATATATCAGTCCACTTGACCTAATGCTCTTTCGTACTATAAGGGAAGAGTTTCCACCGGACAAGGCAATCCTATAATAGTAAATATATGTTATTATCAGAGTAATTCGATCTTGATTGCTAGGTCACGGTAGTTGTACGCATTCGGATCACGACAGTACGACGTTATTAGTTATCAGGATCGAATTAATATGTTGATGATATTTTTCTTACATACCTATTAATATTCAGGAAATTTAATAAAATCATCGAGCGTAACTTAGACAAAACAAATTGTCCAACGCAACATTCAACCTTTTTAGGAGGAACTTGATCTTAAAATCATAAACCGAATTACGTTTTGATCAGCTAATATGCGCATGAATATTAGTTTTTGGAATGAAGAGCGTGTAGTTCCATTCTCGTTTGAAATTATGGTGTGACAGAGAGAACGTTATTATCTTTATCCGCCGTTGAGGAAATAACTGTAAAATTGTACATCTTTTTTGAATAGAAGAAATGAACTGTATATTATATAACCCGTCCCGAATAGTACGGCCAGAAAATATCGGGAGTAAAATACAAGTGTACATAAAATAAGTGTGTAAATCGGTTTAATTCAATACATTGAAAGTCTAGTTTGGTTCTCTCAACGAACATGCATTCCGTATGCTTTCTTACATAAAGTCGCCTTTGTTTGTTATGAAAGTGGGCCATATTATTGTTGTCAAACTATGCTAAATGAAAGTACATCCCACATATATTCTGATATGAATTATACCCACGCATTTAGGCGGGAATATTTATTTAGGAATCCTTGTGTCTGTCGTTCCGCGTTCCGGGCTTAGTTAGGAATCCTTGTGTCTGGTGTCTTCCATTCCGGGCTCAGTTCGGAATCATTGTGTGTTCCCCATTCTCGGCTCAGTTTGGAATCCTTGTGTCAGTCATTCCCCATTCCGGGCTCATTTAGGAATCTTTGTGTCTGTCTTTCATCATTCCAGCTCATATAGGAATCATTGTGTCTGTCGTTCCCCATTCCGAGCTCAGTTAAGAATCCATGTGTCTGCCATTCCTCATTCCGGTCTCAGTTAGGAATCCTTGTGTCCGTTGTTCCCCATTCCGGGCTCTGTTAGGAATCTTTGTGTCCGTCGTTTCCCATTACGGGCTCAGATGATGTAGCATAGGCCTCATGCGCACTCCTACGTGCCGCCAATGGCGACTAGGTTTGGTCAGGTTTGGTTTTGTGGGGTTTAACTTCATTTTTCAGCACATGATAGGCTATACATGGTGACCAGAGTAGTTGGTGGAGGAAGACCCCAAGAAGAACCACCGACCCACGAGAAGCTATTGTCAAGCTTTTTCATATGCCCACGTTGGTCGAGCCGAGACCAGAACTGGCGTTGACTAAAATGAGATGTGTGAGTGATCTGTAAAGGCGAGCCCCTTGGACCATTCGACCACCCGGGGCCCCAGTGGTGACAAATGGAGACAGGAGTCGATGTAGTTCAGTAGCTCAGTGCATTCAGACCAGCACGACTATTTCTGCAAAACAAGTATATACCTCTGATGTGTGTTGGCATAGTAATTTGTAGCAAAATCATACATATTTGTTCGAAAGAAAATTTGGCACAAAAAAGAAATAAAAGAAATAGTAATATATTTGGACCACCTATGCTATTTCTAAAATTGGAAGGACAGTAAGATTCATTCAGAAGTACCTGGACTATTTCTGCCAGACAAAAATATCTTCTGACGAATTTTAGCTCAGTAATTTACAGAAAAATCGAACAATCTGTTCACCAGAAATGTATCCACAAAAAAAGAAACCCAGTCTATTCGCCTTGTCTCTGCTATTTATGCAAACGGATTGACTCGAGGATTGACAAGAGGTTACGAATGAAACAAATAGTTCGATCATTGGTAACTTCTCTGTTAATACTTATTTCTTAAATAACAGAAGTGGTTCCAATAGCAACTATTAAGATACATTGGAGGTATGATTCGTCGGATTGATCTTGAAGTTGCGAATGAAAAAATAGTTCCATGCATTCCCAACTTTTTGGTGAATCCTTGTTTCGTAAATGATCGGGGTGGTCCTAATGGCAGCTATGGGGATACATTATAAGTTTGATCCATATGATTGAGCGAGAAGTTACGAATGTAGCTCAGTGGTTAGTGTGCCCGAATCGCTACCGAAAGGATGCCAGTTCGAATTCTGCATTGGATCAGCCCTGATTGGTTACGGTGTTGTGACCTTGGGAATGGTACTTCACTCAAATTACTTTGGTACGAAAGAACCTACTTGTGTTGCTCCATTGTAAAACACCAAACCAAACTCAACCGTCCTTGTATCCGGGACACAATACCAAACCCAACCGTCCTTGTGTCCGGGACACAATATGGTTAGCACTTAGATTTTAGCAGCATTTTATGTATTGTCATGAAACTTAGTAAACAGTGTTGTAATCAACTGAAGATGCACTTATCAACATGTGACTGTCCTCCTGTCCTTTTAAAATAAGAATTACTGCTCTTTATGACTTGCAGTTGAATGAAGTTTAGGACGAAAACTTGTGAACGCAAATAGTCTGACATTTCATATTGAATCGGCATGAAACTTTAGACTCATTGCCGTTTTTGCCTTGTGGCCTAATGCGGCGTATGAAACAATGTCGTTGGAGTAACAAGTTCCATAGTTTTTAATAAATTGTCAATAATGTGTTAAATATGCGAGTACTTACCTAAAAATACGCTTATCGACAAATATCTGTGCTCCCTCAGTTTTGTTTTAATAAAGGTTATTTCCCTTTTTGACTTGGCGCTAATTGTAGGGTATGACCTAATCTAGTAAACGTAACTAGTATCTTAGATTTAAATGGATTGTCATGCAGCTTGGAATTTGGATCTTTATGTGAAAATGGGCACATCAACTGATCGCTGTGGTCCTGTGAGTTTTGTTTGTCATTCCACGTTTTTTTTGTTGTTTTTTTTAAACTTGAAACCAGATGTAATGTAAGACAGAATCTTGTGAACAAAACTAGTCTCAGGTCGCCATGAAAATTTGTATACGTAATGGTCATCATTGTCATATGAACGCATTACGTTCCTTCCACAGTTTTATCAAGAGCTGTTGTCCCTTTAGTCTTACAGTTTAATGCTGTATATGATGCAATATTGTGCAAGTAATTGGTTCTGTATTTATTTTGTTGGTTGTTGTTTCTGTCTGGAGGGTAATTACTGCGAAATTTTTTAAATATTATGGCCATCACCTGATGATGCGCATATCGACAAATCACACATGCGATTGTTTCTTACAGTTATTTCCCTTTTTTCCTTGACTCGGAATGTAGCGCATAATATAATTTCTTTAACGCAGTTAGTGTCATTGTTTTTAATGGATCGCCACCAAACTTTGTACATATTATGGCCAACATCTGAATATGCACATGTGGATAAATTACTGTCCTGTCGCAATTTGTATTAGAGTTATTACCCTCTTTGTCTTGCAGTTTTTAATTGATTACATGTGGAACTTAGTACATATCATAGTCATCAATAAAGATGAACATATCTTCGCTTGCAAAAATTATGTTTACCTATCTAGACCTTGGCGGATCGATCAGATATTTCAATGCTTTGTCCTAGCGACATCTATAGGTTTTCATGCGTTGCCGCCCGTAGTATGTAATGCCAATTAACCAACAGCGTGTAACAATTCGCGCTTTACAGATATTATGAACTCCTGAGAGAGTGGCGGGTGTAAGGTAAAGTTGTTTACATTTGCAATATGCGCAATCAAAAGAATTTTGGTATACCTGTATGTTACTTTCATGTACTGTTGCTGCAATTTCTTTGGATATTGTACTTGTGGAAAATGTACGTGATCTATGCACACAGCCAACTAAAATTACTGCTCCATTGTGCTCAAACATTGGCCTGAATTAGTCTAAAGTACACTGTCTTTAGCAGCTATTAAAGTTGGGAAAAAGAATTTTGCCAGACTAGACAATACCAGTTATTGAAAGTGCAATGAATATATAAAATGTACAAAAAGATATCGGCTTTTTTTTGTTACAATTTACCTCTTAAGTCCAGGAAGTGAAAATTCCGGAACTATCAGTTTTTGAAAGGTGTACATCTGGAATAAGGCCAGACTGTATACTCTATAACCCATTTTACACCCATCAATCATACACCAAAATAAAGGGAATTAAAAGTTTTTGAACAATACCATAGATATACAATGCTTTTTTTAAAAAAAATAGCCAGTATAACTAGTGAGGAAAACCGGGGAAATTTTTTTTTCTTTAAATGTCTAACCCTACGCAAAATACGAAACAAAGGCCACTACCACGGTGCATTGCACATCGGCCAGTAAATGGTGGAGGCAATTGACTTCAAAAAGGATACTTTGTATGTTTATCATTGAAAATATGACTAAGTACCAGAGAAAGTTATTACAGATATATTTGAGGGGAAGGATTTATTTGAGCAAACACGGATCGACACTGGAAATTGCATATTTATGGGTCTGTTCCAGTTGTGTGCTCCCTATTCTCGATCATATAGGAACAGTGTTAAAATTTGAAGAGCTTGATTTTTATTGGATGCGGTGGCTTGCCGCCTCATCCAATGAAATTCACAGACCCGAGGGACTGAAATATCTGATCGATTTGCAACGGGTAGATAGGTTAACCTATCGGGACCTTGGCGAAGACGAGATGCACATAGTTACAAGTCTTTACGTACACTTCGTTTGGTAAGAGTTATTGCCCTTTTGACTTACATCTGTATAAAATATGTGACAGACTTTTGTGGTTTATAATGGAGATTGCAGTGAAAGTTAATACATATTATGGTCATCATTAGACGATATGCATATTGACCAAACATTGTACTCGCACTATTTTAAGAATAGTTTTGCCGTTGTTATTGGTGGTGTTTTTTTTTTTTTTTTTTTTTTT
>JAECUM010095731.1:0-27301 GCA_016617855.1 Megalonaias nervosa | reverse complement strand
GGAATAAAGAAATAGACAAAGTAAATCACAATCTGCACGCTGCCACGAGAACACGGTTCTTTTCAACGAAGACATTCACAGAATATTATCTTAAAGCGTGTTTTATTGACTCTATCTGATAAAAGAAAAATATAAATCCCTAAGAACACATCTCACATGTGTAGTTGTGCAACATTACATTAGGATGACTAAGAGATTTACTTAATTGACTGAGCTCACAATCATTTAAATCGCAATTAATTAGTTCTTATTCATTGTTATGCTTTGTATGTAAGTGTATGCATATTTTCTGTAAAACCATTGGTACCGGCATAGAGATCCAAGATGTTATATTTTCTTTCTTGTTACTGTTGGGGAGAGAGTACCAATAAGCTTATGCTTTCTACTGTATCCACCAAATCATATGTTTGTGATTGTATTTGAGAAAGTTTGTGCAATAAGTATGGTTTAAACTAAATTTCACATAGTCCTTGCGGGCTTTCTGTTTGGCTGATAGAGAAGTGTAAACTGTAGTAATTTAATATCAGGAATTATTTATATGTATTTGATTTCCCTTCTTTACACAATTATTGATACACAAAAAAATGTAAACCCATTCTTCTTTTATTATGGACATCTTAATATGAGCATATATTTAGAATAGGAATGTGTTAATCTTTCATACTGCTAGAGGCGACATCCTGCCACGTCATGTCAATGGTCAGCATCCGGTTTACATGTCGTTTTGCTCTCCGTACTTTCTTTTTCACAAAACCACTTAATTACTGAATGCATGTGTCTCAACAGGAAACGATAATCACACCCTCATTGTTTGGCTCACTGTGATAATATGTACGTGATAATATATTTTTTCTAAACTTACAATTTAAAATCAACTATGTGTGTGTATGTGTCTTTTGGATTTTTAAGGTAACTGTAACAGCATTTCGGTCATATCGCTACTGTGTCTGCAGTGTTACAGTTTATAGTGATGTACTGATGTCCCACCCAGTCACATTATCCTGACACCACGTTGACCAGTCCTAACACTAACCTCTTAATCCCGAACGCCAAGCGAGGCAGCTGCTAGTACAATTTTTAAAAGTCTTTGGTATGACTCGGTCGGGGTTCGAACCCGTTACTTCCAGCATCCTAGGCGTACGTTCTTACCACTATGCCACCTGAGCAGTCAAAACAAACGATAGTTTGGACGAACAAGTGTGCATTATTTCAAAGTTTCGAGGAAGAGAGATAATACTGTATAACCGAAAGTACGATTGCTCAAGAATACAAGGTCAGAGCCAAAGAAAAAAATGAATAAATATATCAAATATAACTGAAGCACACACATTTCACTCGGTATTTGCGAAATTGCTTTACTTTTGTACTTTGATACAAATTTTCCAGAATCACAACTTTATCTTGACCTACAGTTTTACTTTAATAATCAGTCTTTGTTTGATCAATTTGTTTGTATAGTCCTGGCTTCCCTCGAATGGTATGCATAATGCTTGCATCATATAATGTGCTAAGTCATTCACGGGCAGCAAGTATGGAAAATATGTCAAAACAGTGCTTAGTCAAGCAGTTTATCCAAGATGCTGTTCAATTGTTAAATTGAAATTTCACAATAGATTTGGTTTGTATATTAAAATAACTGTTTAATTATTCAGAAACCATGGAGCCATTTTAAGCGAATGAAAGGGAATATCTTTGTATAGAATGATCAAGACTGACCTGAAAAGTAAATTGTTTGACATCAAATAAAAGAATGATGTTGTTGGAGTATTGTTTAAGTAAGCCTATTGTTGTGTCGATCATGAGTCATTGCATAAAGCAGCACTCTAATCATCGAACTCATTTTCATGAGAAAAAGTTTGACAGATACTTCGATGAAATTTAAAATAAAATATTGGAGCCTGTGGTGTTTGAAGGTTGTTTGATTGTAAATGAATAGTGCTGGACAGGTGAAATTTCATTCGGAAAGGAGATAAACTTAAGTTATTCATGCTAGAAGTTAAATTTAGTTTACTTTACCTAATATGCATTTGAAAACCTTGCCTCTAAAAGAAAATACATATTTTCAATAATATGCTTTCTTTGTTTTATTGCACATGACCGCCTATATGTATGTTCGTCTATTTGTCTAGATTTGTATTTCATATATAACTATATGGCTTTCCTAGATCTATCTTAAGCTTTTATCTTTGTGAGAGGCTTGTTTACCTCCAAAATTAATCACTAAAAATAGGACAAGATCCAGTTACGAATAGTTATAAAATATACCATGCCTGAGATTAGAACGAATACTTGTATCCATGTTAAATGCGGGCATACTGAAGAATTCATAGTGATGTTTGTATCCGACTCATATGGAACTATACTCAAAAGTGCCATGTCTATTTGCATTGGTCCAAGTCGAGTGCACTGTATCTGAAAATCGTATCGACAGCCTCAATCTTCTCGACTGCTCTACACTCTTTTCAACATTCCGCGTACTATCTGCACATTAAAGATCGCTCAGATCACAGGACATAGTCATATGCTGCTTCAAATAGTGTTAAGTTGCTTAAAAAAGAAACTTCTTTTGCGGCTTGGGTACCATGCTGTAAAAGTGACTGACGTTCAGCTGGGTACAAAGAATTTCCAGGAATTCGAGATAAGACCATTTCTTTCTTTTGATTATCGAGTATTGAAACCATTTCTGATATTCTTCAACGATAACAAGATTTTCAAATTCGTTGTTTTGATACACATATTGGATGTCAGAAAGCAAGCAGTATTTGGTGCAAACCCATGTCATAATGATCGTCCATTCATTTGGAGTAGTGACATTTGATATTTAAGACATCGTTGTGACAGTCATTTTTGATATACGACTGACAACATTTTCGTTTAGGACAAGCTGGTATCATAAGAAGTCTATTGGAGAAAAATCGATTTTGATAAAGCTAATTCTTTCATAGTATTATAAATAAACATATATCTGCCTTCTGAGGGTAACCGGAAAAATAGTAGATATGGGAGGATAATTCTATAATAGGTAAGTCTATCGCTGGTAAGTATTTCAGTTTACAATTGTCCTATTTTAACTGTGATGATTAAAACCTTTTCAAAAGGAGATCGGAAAATTTTGCAAAAAGTGTTTAAAATGGTTTCTAATTTACTTTGTCTAAAAATATATATACTTTATTCTGTATCTGCATTGTTTCATATACCCCATCTAACACAAATTTCCAACCATTCAAATTAATTAAAGGTGTTTTTTTTTTTTTTTGTTTTTTTTTTTTGTTTCCTTTAGTATGTCAGCAATTGTTGACTCGAGCCATAAAAAGGAGATTGACTAACGTTGCTGAAAACCTACTGGTAATTAATGCTGTATACAACTTATGTGAAACCTACGTTTTACTACCGCAAAAGCGTTGAGAAAGCAGCAAATGGTGTGCAAATTGACTGTTATAACCCATTCAAAGATTGATTATATTTGCCAGGTTAAGAAAAAAGAACTCTTTTTACAAAATATCACAATGGATAGGTCTAGATTATAATGAGTATAAAATGTTCAAAGCATATAGATTACATTTTAAAAAATCAATCGGTTCATCAACCAAGAGAAAGGTTTCATCACATGATGCATATAGGGTGGGGTTCCAACGCGTTTGTTCTGAATCAACATCAAGTTTATATTTAGTTAAACTATAAAATTGTACAGACACCGCATAGCATCTTCGCTAACCAAGGCTCCGATGTGTTAACCCTATCTATACCTTGGCGGATCGCATTTCAGAGTTTTGTCCACGTAACATCGCTTGGATTTCATGAGTTGTCTCCCTTTGTATGTAATGGCAACTAACCAATAGCGTGTAACAACGGTACGTTGTACGTCGGCTGAAAATGGTGGAGGTAACTGACTTAAAAGGATACTTTGTAAGTTTAAGATCGAAATTATACTATATACCAGAGAGAAGCTATTACATGTGCATTTGAGGCAAATCATGTATTTGTACAAATTGCTTATTTACGAGTCCATTCCAGTTGTGTGCTCCACTTGTCACGATCTTCTAGGAGCAGTGTTCAAATTTTAACAACTTTATTTTGACTGTATGCAGTGGCTTGCCGCCGCATCGAATAAAGTTCACAGACCCAAAGCACCGAAATATCTGAACGATCTGCCAAGGTGTATATAGGGTTAACACACTGAAAAACCTTGGCTAGCGAAGATGACTGCATATAAAAACTTCGAGGACTCGGAATCAGTCTAATGCATTTTGCATTCTTAGCAAACACAAATCAAATTCATCTATCCCTCAAACAGGATAACACGAAAGCCCATACAAAACAAGACCACCACCCCTACCACCATCCATTTCCAATAAGCAAGTTTCTAGCGTAGATTTTATACATTTATGTAGTACATGAAGCCAAATTTAAATTGAATTATCAGAATTTAAAATTGAAGAATATTTGTTTCCCAAACTATACCTTTGGAATACATATAAAGACAGTTTTGTGTTCTAATCAATTCTAAGAAGTTGTTATTCCTATGACTGATGGGCATTGAGAAGACGTGGAAGAAGGAGAGATGATACATTATTATAGTGAAACATTTTATGATAATTACTTCTCTTTGCAGTTGATCAATTTGTCGAAACAATAGTTCCTTACAAATACTGCTCATTAATCGAACCAGATACTCCTCACATAATTGTAACTGACAAAATGAATTAAAGAACGGAATGCCGATCTCGACTAAGATAATAAATACGGTTCAAGAATCTTGCAAAGAAATTAGTTTACATATTAAGTAAATTCTGTGCATATAGTATGCACATACGAGTGATGAGAACAATACCTTAGAAATGATTTATTATTTCAACTGTTTCAAAGATTTGAAAGCTTTTTCCATTTAAAAATATTGAAGATTTTGTTTTCTTCTAAAAGCACCCTGTGATGATTCTGTTTCGTTTTTCTTCTCTTTTTTTTTCTTCAGAGTATTGAGATAACTCAGCAAAGCATAGAACACTATAGTGAGGCATGCCTATTATCTGCCGAGGCTGTAAAACAGTTTTAACTGACTAAAGTTACTTAAAGCTATTTTGCTCATTTATAGCGTACATTAATGATGTGGAGGCTACAGCTTGCATCCGGTGTGAAAACCTATTACTCGCACCCCACGTCCAGAAACAAGCGTTGTTTAAATATCAAAGAATATGAGTAAATAAACTTACCTCTCGTTTGAAACGTATGTCGAGAAATGCCGATCTCCCAACTGACAAAAACGTTATCGAACTTGAGCATTCGTCCAGATCAAATAAGGTAAATATCCGGTCCCAGAAACGTCAATAAGTTAATAACTACATACAGATGAATGCAAATTTGCACCAAAAATCTCGTCATTTTTGTGCCACATTTCAGCATCTAGTGCTGTTTCTGCTTCAGATAATACTCCCTTCAGATAAATATCCAACAGCTAGAATGCTGTTTGATTTTTCTGCCAAATCCAATACTGCATCTGTAGTGAGTTTCCGTGATTGGAACCATTCTGTGGAAACATTTTAAAGAGCCACATATAAATTAATTTATATAGCGTTTCAGCTACTCCTTGTGTCTGACCAAATCAAGTGTACTATATAAGAACACATGGGAATTTCCATCGGCTCGCACTTTATAACCAGGGTAAAACTAACTTTCAAGTCTTGAAAGAAGATCGTGTGAGGGTAGGTTAACGTTTGCGAAATGCCGTTTAGCACTGAAGGAATATGAAAAATGAAATTGGATCTGGTCCCAATGGAACTGCAATTGAGGTATACAATTCATTTGGAATGATCTTGGCTGTTTTTCCTTTGGTGATCGAAGCGCTTGATACGATATGCAACATTTTTCAGAATTTCAGTCTAAGAAAATCTAAATCATTATTTGCATTCCAAAAGAAAATAAAGACAGGAAATTTGTAAAACATCGGAAACCAGTCTCACTACTTAATGTAGATTACAAGATTGCTTCAGCATCTATTGGCAAATAGGGTCTAGAAAGTTCTTCGTTTATCATTAGTAACAGCCTAAAGGGGTTTAAGAAAGGGAGATTTATTAGTTGGATGCGAATTTTTGGAAAATGCTCTGAAATAGTTTTAACTTTAAAGAATCCGTTTGTTACTGGTTCAAATAATGGATATTTATCCCCAAATTTTAATATGGAGATTGGCTGTAGGCAGGGAGACGCTTTAGCACTCTATTTATGTATGAAGAGAACTAAACGTCTTGAAATGGATCTAAATAAAAACATAAATATTACATGCATTATCTATAATGAAACTGAGGAAATGAATCAGGGCAATACGCTAATGATGCCTTTATATTATTAGATAGTTTTCCTTTGTCCTTAAAGACAACCATGCAGCTTTTGAATGACTTTGCCTTGGTGTCAAGTCTGTAATGTAAAATATTTAAATCAAAAGTTTTATGAATTGGGAAACAACTATAGAGACAAATCGAATTAAACAATATGTCAAGAAATTGATATTAACTTGGCAACGTCCACTTTAGGTTACTAGGCGTAGATTTCGCTTTGAACTTGGAGGATATGATGCAACTTAATTATTCGGCGAAGTTGAAGGAAGCAAAGAAACTGCTTGGTTGGTGCACAAGAAGATATTGGGCCTCTTTTACTAAACGAAGATGGTTTGTGGCAAAAATTCGCTTCTGAACAAGTATTTGAAATTTCGTTTTAAAACCCCACTAATAATTTTGTACCGTACTTGGTTCTTAACTAAAATATACGTGATGTGAAAAAAGACAATGATACGATTTTCTTTTCTTGAAAGTGAAAATAGTTCTCGCTTAGGTTTAGATAAAAGTTTACTCTTTACGTAAGAGAAAAGAACAAATGTATTTATAAAGGGCTGATGGCGACCAAAATATAAAAGTTAAATGGTAAACATGAAACTTGTTCCAAGCAGCTAGAGCATGTAATTGGCGCAGATGAATGGACCAGCTCTTTTGTTTTAGTGAAGATTTGAACAAAAGATAAAACTTTTAATTTCAGAATTCTTCACAGAAATATTGCCACAACCCCGTTTTTGAAAGAGATTCATTTAAGTTATAATAACAAATACACCTTTTGTAAGGAAGGATTAGAAGAAATTGAGCACTATTTATATGACTGTTGAGTTTTGGAACACTTTTGGAAATTATCTGTAGAATTGATCAAACTTGTGATCCAAAATTAGTTTTACACAAAAGATGTCCTTATACAAAATAGCACTTTGGTCGCATCATCTTCCTAATTTACTCAATTCAAATATATAAAAGGGAAGATATTGATGCAAACATCATTATTTGCTGTTGTAATGTGATCTTGATACAGTTTTCACTGTTACTTATTTTTTCTACCATTATTTGCTTCAACAAACTACATGAACAATGTTTACATATGGCAATTGAAACAATTTGATCTCTCTCTCGACAAGTAATTGTTTGTAATCAACCTTGTAGGATCAACTATTCATAACCTAGCTCGCTGCTCTATACTTGGAAATTCTCTAGAGCGATTGGTTGGTTTATTTATAGCAACAAAACTTTATTTGGGGAAGTCTTGCAAAAATTACTGGCGTCTCAGTGAACACACCAGATAATTTGAGGTCTTATATTTTAAGGGATTTTGAATCGACATTTTGGAAGTATCAATCTACTGTCATCAAATGAAACTCACTTTTTCAGCATAAAATGAGCAGCAGAGAGGGTGAACAGACTCTAACTGGTTTTCAGTTATTTACGAAAAATAAAGGTTCCTACAAAAGCTGAAAATACAAGATCAATAATGCCAAACCGAAGCCTCTAACCGACCGAGATTTCTCTAATTGTGTTAGCTCATTTTGTCACTTGTTCTTTGACGTTTGTTTTCATTTCTTATGACGTGCTTGTTTTTGTACCCGGACGCTCACTGTAGGTCGTCACCCTCTCTGCTGCTGTAGTGTCAATCAAAACTTTTATCGAGACCTATACGATACGTAGACCGAGGATCGTGTAAGTTTATCGTGATAAATCCGTGTGGGGTACCTTGTGCTTTTGAAAAGAAGTTTTTGAACTTAATCATGTCCATATTTCCTGAACACCAAGTTTGATGAATATTTCGCAGAGTTTGTGTATCGACTCCATTAAACACAACTAAAATATTGCAGTTGTCTCTGATCACTTTAGGTATTTGTGTATATCGCTGAGTAACATAAATCACATCAGTATTTTTGTGTCTGCCTCGAGAAAATATCCGAGCTGGATTTGATTGTTTGTCCAGCATCACATCATCGTATACTACGAGATTATTAATAAATCATTCGATATCATCTACAGATGGGGCTTCATTAATATCGGTTATAAAATCAATAATATCATTATCATCCTCGCCCAATAATTTTGCATTTTCATTAAAATCTTTAAGTACTTCATAACATCTCTGATCATCTACAGATGGTGCCTCTAAATATAACTTATCCCACTTGAGCCATCTCATTATCAGATTAAGTAATAACTGTGTTTTACCAGACCCAGATGGACCTATGATAATTGTTCTGATAGAATCTGGTAGTGCTGGATGATGCTTGACTGGCTTCTGCTTTCGTATCGCTGAAAAGTCAATAATAATATCCATGTTGTACAAATATAATAAATAATATGGATTTATATTGTGTTCGATGCAGAGTGCCCACCCCCACAAGTGGATTAACAACAATAATAACAAATTATAAAAAGCGTGCACTTACAGGCAAGTGTGTGAAATGTGGTACAAGCAAATACAGATTTGTTTCGTCTCGCCTGACTGATGTCAGGGGTGGTGATATCGCTGCTTCGCTGGGAAAATTACCAGGGACTCCATGGGCCAAATACCCAGGAGAAAAACATCTTCCTGGATATAATTATTGTGGTCCTGGAACCCGACTTGATATCCGACTTGACGAACGAGATCAACCAAGACCAGGAGAGCATCAAATAAATGCGATTGATCAAGCGTGTCACGTTCATGATGTTGCATATAAAAATAAAGATTTAAAACAACGACATATTGCAGATGTGAAGTTGATTCGCTCGTTAAATTCCATAAAAAATAAATATGTCAGAGATAAACTTGCTAGCTTCCTAGTAAAATCTGCGACGAAAGGTAAACTGGTGCTAGGGGCTGGTAATTAATCAACTGAGTATTATCATAATAAAGGAATCGATTTGTTATAGCCCAAGAGGATATTGGAGGGGTAAAGCAGCGATTGGTAAACTTGCTGATGCGGCAAATGTCTCACATTCTGTTGCTGCAAATTGGTAAGCACGACAGGCAATATGGCAAATTTATCTACCACGACCTAAAAAATTCAGAATGCACATTTTGATGTCAGCGCTCCCAATGAAGTTCATCAAGCAGATATTTTGTTTTTACCACACGATGCCATTAAAACTGGTAGACGTCAATCACGCACATATAAATACGCGTTAACTGTCGTTGACGTTGCAAGTAGATATAATGAAGCAGAACCATTATCAACAAAACAGCATCTAAAGTTGCATCTGCTTTTGAACGAATTTATCAACTAGGACCCTTCGATGGCCACAACTATTACAGGTTGATCCTGGCAAAGAATTTCTTGGTGCAGTATCATGTCTGATGAAAAAACATAATGTTACAATCAGACGAGGACACATTGCAATTCATCGTGATCAGGCAATCGTTGAGCGATTTAATCGAACACTTGCTGCGCGGTTATTTGAATATCTGTATGCGCAGGAAATACCTTTGAATAAAGTTCAGAAAAACATGAGATCTCGTTAATGGGTTACAAGATTACCAAGTGTGACAGCTGCGTTAAATAATGAAATTACTCGTGCAACGTCTATGAAACCCATCAGCGATTACAAAGAAATATATACTAATAGAACGACATGACTCTCCCTCTCAACCAGTACTAGGTAATGTGACTGTAAGATATTTATATGAACCTGGTGAACTTGAGGGGGGTAAAAAAGAACAACTGATCCTATTTGGAGTGTGACCACACATACAATTTCTAGCGTGGTTAGATCCACGGGTAGACCCGCAATATACAGACTAGATTCAACTGCTCCTCAAGGTGGATTTGTGCGCGAACAATTACAAGTAATTCCTGAAGACACACAATTACCACCGCGTTCACTTTTGTAAGCTGGCACTCCTACGTCGATTACATTCAAGACAGGTCAGCATTACATTTTCGCGTGTGTGACCAAGACTACTATTAATTCAATCTACGGTAAACTGTCTTGGATTATTATTCGAATACTGCCACAACATTACTGTGTTACAGCTCGCACAAAGATTATTCTGTCGTTGTTTCAGTGTCATAATAAATTCAGCATCGATATCAAAGTCGCGATTATTTTTTTGTCACATTGCTTATAACCAGATAAATTTTTCTTGACAACGTTGTTGTTAACTACATCATCGGTGCCGGTGAAGTCTATGATAACCCTCCACAGCTGAGATATTCTTCTGACTCGAGACACTGCGAGATAAACTAAATTTGACCATTCAATCCGATCATCGACAATCCAGATATTTGTATCAGAAATAGTTAATCCCTGTGACGAGTGAATCTTTATAGCGTATCCTAGTGTCCACGGAGTTTAGTCCATCGTTAACTCGCTCTCAACAGCGCTGACAGGAACTAAAATAATATCATTTAATACAAGATTTTGTTTATCACCGCAACCAGGAATCTCAACTTCAATTTTCTGTCGTCGGGTATCTGCTGGGCGATAACATAATGGTACAGATAGATTTGAAAATTTTTCTTTATGTAACAGAAATAATTGTTGTTGAAGTGTATCACGAACTATCTTTCTTCTTGCAACTATCAAATCAGATGGTTCCATAAATTCCAAAAATCATTAATAGGAGTTTCTGGAATTACTTTACGCATTATCTCACACTGTATTTTATCTGGCTGTAGTCTGATTAGTCTTTTAAACTCTTTCAGTGGTTCATCAATAGCTCTATGATCATCAGTTATTTCTTCGTAATAATCTACAAACGTTTTTAGCCATTCATGTGGAGACTGTCCAACAAAAGGTGGCAGTAGACCATGATCGCCACACATTATCACAGCAGTATTTTTCTTCAACAACCAGTCAATAAATATTCTTAATACATCTAGCGACACCGTGCATATTTCATCCCAAATAATAATTTTAGGAATGCATTTTTCACCCATTCGTTCAGGAGTCCATGCTTCTCCGCACCATCTAAAGAAACTATGACAAGTTTGAGATTTTACACCACGTTCTATCATCTCTCTGGCGAGTTTATGTGCGGGTGTCAAAACAACCATATCTGAATAACTGCTAAATAATTTAATCACACGCGTTGTTTACCAGAACCACCACACCCATTAAAACAAACAGTCTAATGTCTGGCCACAGGATCATATACTGATGGAAACAGCACAGATTTTGATACTTGATTATTATTCTTGTAGTATGTCCCCTTAATTTCAACGTCAGCAGATTCAGAATAACTAAGTATATTTTCTCGTTTTATTCTCCATTCGCCCCATGATGCATCGGTACCAATCTTTAACAAATCCGCATATTTTTTATTTACATAAAATGAATCTTTGGCAACCCTAACCGCGGTATCAGGAAATATGTTTATCATCAATAATAATTTTATCGAAACATATGCTAACATCGAAGATCTTAAATGAGCAAATTACGGTGACTCATCATCAATATAGCTCAGAACTGCACCTAATATAGTTCCATCTGATAAATAAACATTACTTCGACTTATAAATATGTTGTTCTCCGTTGTATCAGCAATTATAAAATCGAGTTCAGCATCGTCCATAATTAATCTTGTACAATGTCGTTTATGATCATATGATCCTCCTTGAGTAAATTTACCAATTATTTTCCTACCAAGATCTTTTGCAACTTTATTTACATAATCAGTCATATCAGGATTTTCATCATCAGAATATTTCTTTAGCTGTGGCAACCAAATTTGTTTCTGCGGACGTTATGATATAACTGCTTCATTTATGTTCAACGATATCAATATTTTTACATCAAGTATATATCGTAATAGTACTAATGGAGCCCAGTATTTTTCTGAGAAATGACGGCCAAACCAAGCATAAGTAATCGGATGGAGATTTTCCGTAAACTCGAATGACTCTATACAGGCGAATCCGGTTAAGCCAAAATCTGGCATGGGTCCATTTCTCGCAAATCTGGTCATCTCGTGTGTTGGATGTCCAAATCTTTTGAAATACTCAGAACACTCTCCGTATCGAAGAAAACGTTCAGGATAACATGCAACCATATCAACCGAGATAACATCCTTATAATCATATTCAATATTCCATAATCCGCCGTGTCCGTATTCGATGCAGCTGAGTCGAATATCTTCAAGAAATTTCAATCGTGTCGGTTTCCATGAATTTTTCTCCTGAGCAAAGTGAGCAGCAACTGATGGAACGGTAAAACAATTATTCAGTAATTGTCCAACCATGACATCGTCAGGGGTATATTTCAACACAAGATTTTTCATTTCCTCGTGGAGAAATTCTGCACGATAAATGTCTTCATTAGGCCGTACAAACTGATCATAGTTCACAGATTCTGAACTCAGAAATAACCACATGGACACAGGCTCACTCTTACTGATATTTCTGATAAAATCAAATATATAATCATTATAAAATTTAACAGTTCTGTCTCGTGGAAATATTGTCACCGCGCACGTCCATGCTTGTGAGTTATGATCAATAATTTCCATCGGAGTTCCTCTTGATTCACATTAAGATTTGCATAAAATCTCTCCGGTTGATGTCTTCACCGTAATTGGAAATTTTAATATTTTTCCCAGCTCAGCAACGTCGGTGATAGACGCTCCGGTATCTTTAATTGTTTCTGCCCACTAATTTATTTTTTACGTCGTAAATCCGTTAAACTGTTTCCACGTATCGCGTTTGTGAAGTGTTCTGTAACTCGCTTAGCTACACAATTTATCCTTGATAGTTTCATCGGTTTGAGATCATTGACGCTAGGTATATCATTTATCGGATACAACGCATTAAAAACTGCAGTTACAAGGTACGCTCGTTCATAATATGGTTTGTCAATACCAGTCAACACTCCTGGTTTGGAATTTTTATTCAACGTTACGATGCTACTTCCAACGTGTACATATATATAATGATTGAAGCAAACATTAAATGCAAGTGGCCCATGATCGGTTATTCAACTTCTTGTAACAAAGCATGTGTAAATGAATTCTGTGGATGTCACATGCAAAGCGTTGGCAAAGGGAGTTTATTTCCAAAACCATGTTTACGGTGTGGTGTTGGGGTCAGAGGAGAAACTCGGTTGTGTGTGCAATGCAGTGGTAAAAAATACAGAGCGCTGAAACGATATTATAATAAAAAAGTAACGCCGATGGAGTCGAATCTCCTATAAAAACCGCCGACGATTATGTCGCCAGATTTTCAAAATAATGATTTAGACAAAAAATATTATTATATAAATGGAACAAAATGAATTTGTAACACATCCAATCATCAAGAATTATGAGACACCTCGTGATGGTATCATCAGGAACTGTCGACTAAAAAAACAAGTTCGTTTTGTCATTAATACTGATTATCTCATGTTCTGTGCTGGGGGAAAAAGTTATTTATCTCATAGATTTATCTATGAATGTTATTATGGAATAATCAAAGATGGACTTGTGATCGATCATATCAATGGCAGAAAACTTGATAATTCTTTAAATAATTTGCGAGTTGTTACACAAAGTCAAAATTGTAAATTTGGAAATACTGGCGGCGGTAATAATTACGCAAGAATTATTAAGTCTGTAAATGTAGAGACAGGCGAAGAAATAATATTTCATTCGATGTACGCAGCTGCTAAATTTTTCAACATTAAACGTGCTTCAGTAAAACGTGTCGCAGATAATATAACCAAATCAACATTTTCAAACAAACACAAACGAAGAATCACGTTTCAATATTACACACATGAAAAGAGAGATAACTCCGTCAAGCGAAGCTCTCTCTGATAGAGTAATTAAGCAGTTGTCCCTCTCGATTACTTAACCACGATTCCTTTTGATGTGTCGTATTCAGTAACTGTCTGTAAGCAATTAGCTGTCAGTGGATCAGTATAATTTATAACAGAGAAGGATATTTACACCTTTTCACTCTGATAAATTCAGATTGTTCACAAGTTTGATATATACATGCAATACAGGTAGGTTATTTTTTATCTTCCATGCATATGTACACTCAGCAGTGCAAATTACATGTAGGTTATTTTTAGATCTTCAATGTATGTATACACTCAGCCGCCGCTTAGAAGGTCACGCAGCATCTGTTTACAGAACTCCAAACGACATCAGGCAGATTTATTTAATTTCTAAAATAAATTCACACTGCAGTTTATTCAGCATTAGGTAACTTCTAAAACGTGTGTGAGATTTATTTTAGAAATTAAAATTCACACTGCAGTTTATTTATTCAGCATAGGTAACTTCATAATTATTTCTGAAACATATATCTGTAAGGAGATCTGGTATTCCAGTGCTAGAGCAGCTGACTCTCATACACGAGGTCTTGAGTTCTATTCCCGTGACTGACATATTGTCGATGCAGGGCGATTATTGCCAAATTTTCTTAATATAGTGGGGCTCCGCCCAGTTTCCTCGAAATTCAACAGAAAAGAGTACACTCTCTCACCATGTCACCACGTGGTGGGTGCACTTTTGCACTCCCCGGGTTCATAGTGGGGGAGGGTGTGCAGAAATCTGTTGAACGTAGAGAAGGCCCCGTTTGTGTGTGTGTGTCGTTTATAGAGCTAAGATTATATATATACTACTAGAGTTAAAATTGTGTGTTGTGCATGGAGCTAAGATTATATATACTACATAGTTAAAATTATGTGTTGTGCAGTCTATAGAACTAAGATTATATATGTAACCTCTGAACTTGCTAGAATGTCGTTTGGCAATCTAGGAGTTCACATGGGGTTTGTGCAGTACATATATATACTACAGAGTTAAAGTTATGTGTTGTGCAGTCTATAGAACTAAGATTATATATGTAACCTCTGAACTTGCTAGAATGTCGTTTGGCAATCTAGGAGTTCACATGGGGTTTGTGCAGTCTATAGAACTAAGATTATATATGTAACCTCTGAACTTGCTAGAATTCCGCTTGGCAATCTAGGAGTTCACATGGGGGTTTAATATATTTTGTGTTGTGTAAATATTTCGTCACCCTCTGAACTTGCTATAATGTCGTTTGGCAATCTAGGAGTTCACATGGGGGTTATAAATATATGGTGTGTAAAATATTTTTTATTTTAAGTATAACATTTATTATATAATGAATTCCGAAAATATTAACGCTATTATTTCTGCAATTCAAAAATTACAACATGACGGTATAAAAATATTTGAATATTATCCTCAGAAAATTATATGTGATTTTAAATCGTTAGAACAACGAAAATTTGAAAATAGGTATACATTACCAGCCGATTACAAATTCATAAAGTTTTGATTCAACAATCAATAATGCAATCATTGGCAACAGTTACAGATACGCAGGTTAAAAAATTTGTTTCACTCGCACACGCAATCAAAAAAATTAGATCAGAATTGTCTCATGATTACGAAACAAAACAAACTGTGAATGCTCGTATAAGACAGTTGAGGGGGATTATGTTTGCTTGTGAAGTTGGTGATGATTGTGAAAGTGAAAACAGTGACTGTGGTGGCAACGAAACTAATACTGTCACCGTGACTGTGGTACCAGCAAAACAAGAGGGATAATTCATTTCTGACTACAGTAAATAAAAATATTTATTTATTTTTATTCAGATTCTATTTAGTCAGAATCAGATTATAATATTTATTCAGAATCAGATTATATTAATAATATTTATTCCATTTAGTCAGAATCAGATTATAATAATATTTATTCAGAATTAGATCATAACAATAATACGTATTTTATTCTGACAATAATATTTATTCAGAATCAGATTATTTATTTTATTCTGATAATAATATTTATTCAGGATCAGATTATAATAATAATAATAACAATATTTAGTCAGAATCAGATTATAATAATAATATTTATTTTATTCAGAATCAGATTATAATAATAATAATATTTATTCAGAATCAGATTATTTATGTTATTCTGATAATAATATATTTTCATAATCAAATTATAACTTGTACCGTAATATTTTCGGTATGGAAAATGAAGGTCAAAAAATAATAATTCGATGATTAAATTTTCCTTTGTCTCATTCTCTTAAATTTATTATATTTTTGTTTTTCCTGCTGCTAGTCATTCCATCGACGATCAATTTTCTGATTCCTTTTCGTTAAGTGATCTTTTAAGAAACTCTTCAATGATCTCAGTAGGAAAAGTAAGAAAAATAAATCGACGTACAAATTCTTTTGTAAACTCATCAAAGATCTTAATCATCGAGAACGTGATAAATTAGTTATCATTCCGAGGCATGGAACAATTATATCACTACCGTCAATATCACTTTCTGTTAACCTAAAAGTTACCCGTGTTCCTGGTGGTGGCATATAGTATGTATCACCGTTAGGACCGTGAATTAATTTATCGTAGAAATAAGTAATGCTTTTACCGTGTTCGCCAAGTATATTTAGCACAGATAGGTCATCCGATGAGATCATAATATTATTATTAATAATTATTTAATTATACAATATAACAGAAAAAAAGATAAAATGAAACAAAATGACCGAAGCATCCCACAATCAAAATTATGATAATATTATTTATTCAGGATCAGATTATTTATTTTTTATTCTGACAATAATATTTATTCAGAATCAGACAATAGTAATATTTATTTTTTATTGTGATAATAATATTTATTCAGAAGCAGATTCAGATAATTTATTTGACAGATTTTTTTTTCCAGGTGTAAATCTTACCATCACACATACAGATTTATATTTAAAAATTACCCCTTAAATCAATCAAGTGTCCGATCTGGTCAGTAAGTTTGAAATGCATCCTTGATAATAGCGGATCATGACATCGTAGATGAACAGGATTAATTGGTTCTGATAAATTAAATTTCCTGGTGGGACTTGCGGTGTAAATGTGTATAGAATGTATCCTTGCTGGGCCTGACTGGATTCTTCAAGGCATACTTGATTGCTGCCATCAATTACGTCACATACAAGGTTGACTGCGATCGCCGATGTGATATTTACATTACTCGGCAAAACATGACGGCCGCCACCGTATGGATCGTTGTTGTGTTTGAGAATATTTGCTGGCGGGGCTATTTTTCTCCATGCTTCAAGTATTTTTGGAAAGTTTTCATCGATAAGATCATTGACTGATTTTTTGAGCTCGTTGGCGTCAAATCCGGGTATTACAAATGTTTTTTGCAATTGTTCTTCTGTTATTTTGTAGTGGTTAAGAAACAATTGTTTAAATTCAGTGTAGGTTGGACCAGTAATATCAACAGAAAGAAAATCATCGTAAATTACCTTTAGTATAATTGCTCTACCGACAAATTCTAAATCTGATGTAACATGATTTAAATGTTGTATTGTTTTAATTATTTATTGTTTTACATCATTATTGTAAAGTTGTGATAAAGAAGAAAATTGATTTTGTAGGTTATTATTTATTTGTTTATATTCAGAAATAATCGGGTAAAAAAAAAACGATCTGATATTTTTTCATCGATCAAAAATATTTTTTTTAACCCTATCTCCATCATATAAGTGTTTTCTCAAAATATAAATATTTCTACCACCGACCAAAGTAAGAAAAGATGGTTCTCCGACACGTTGTATCCATGGATATTTACTTCGATACTCAGGATTTTTTTTATATATTTTCTTCATGTGCCTCGAATTCATCAGTTTTAGGCTCTGGTAGTCCATTATAAACCGGTGGAGTTTCTGGCCATCCTAACACAGTTCTAATCGATGACTGATAAACATCTACGGTGTAGTCGAGAGAATTTTTTTCTATCGCGGACGATAACGTTGGCTCGTGAACAGTAATAGCTATTTTGGATTCTTTTCCTGTAGAGATTTAATTCTGCGTTGGACCTCATCGTTGATTTGCTCTATTTGATAACTGCCCGTTGGAATGCCAACAACTTGCCAATCGGGAGTTCTGTCAGGTTTATTCTTATTTGAGAATACAAGTGAATTATGTGCTTGTAATCCACCGAATTATTTCGACCTGATATTTGGCCAGCTGTAATAAACTCGTAATTGTGCTAGACTATTTCCTTGGCTGGAATTGCAGTTGGAACAAATCACGCTAAACTCAGGATTAATTGAACTCGCCGATATCATTGCGGTTCTCGACGGTGCTGTATTAGTGACGATTTGTTGTAGTAGTTTGTTCGACGACATTATTATTACAGTTATTTATTTTAAATCAGGAGTGCTGATTGGATCTTTTATTTTTTCGTCAAATACTTCATTGTAAGTTTTTATTATCGTTGTGAACTCCTCATCGGATATTTTACCATCACTGAGATACGACGAAATCAAAGATGATAGTTTAGAATATGCTGTCGTTGCTGTATGTGTTTTTATTGTGTACTCGTGCAATTTTGCATTTGTGCATGTAGCTATCTTCTTTGCGATAATACTGAAAACACCAACAATTGTCGTTGCGGCTGAAACAGAGTTTCTTACAACTACAGGCGCGGTCATTGTTATTGTTAATAACAATATTCCGGTTCCAGTGATAACGGCAGAAACTGAATAAACAATTATGTCAACAACAACTACGCGTCTGCGATATTTTTTTACTTTTACTGTGTAATTATCAACGATATTTTTCAGTTTGGTTTGCCACTCACATACTTGATTGTATCTGTAATGTTGAACGTCGATCGGGTTTTGATTCATTATATTTTTATCACGTAATTAATTGAGGTGTTTCAGCGACAAATTCCAGATACCACCAGTAAGACGCTGCGGTTAATTTTTTATCAGATGGTTCCAGTATACGTATTTCTTCGGCATCTTTATTTAACACAATAGACACAGTTCCAGAAAAATCATCGGTTGAATGACGCCATGGATATATGGTAAATATCCTACATTTTGCAGAGCTGAATACGGACAGCCTATACACACCAGTGACTTCCGCGGTATGTTTGATAGTGTTATTTTGATGTGACCATGTTAATGATCCTGATGATACTGTGTATACCACGTTGATTATCTGCTTGTGAGGAATTTTAATCAGATTAGTTTTTTTAACTATATCAGGAATTCCACTGATAATATCGTTGCGTCTTGTGTTAATTTCGGAGAGTTTTATGTCAACAACCGCTGGACTCCCAAAAGATTCATTAATGGCTCTGTTTACGTTTCTACGAAAATTTAGAAACGTTTGTACGTGATTAGAAAAATCTGTTCTGAAAGCGGTCATTCCATCATTGATTATCGTTAAGGATGTCTTTCTTCGTTGCAGCGTCAAAATCTGATTCTGGTGTTCTGAGACTATTAATTTCATTATTGTTCATTTCGAGAAATGTACGCATCCTACCACCGTTAACTGATATAATCTTAGATTCTTGATCATCGACATATTTTTTGTTGCTGCGTCTGTGGGTATGATTGGGTTTCCAAGGTCGGTAATTTTGTTTTGTTTCATGACAATGATACCAGTAAAAATATCGCCGGTTTTCGTAGCATAACTGTTGATTGAATTTCCAGAATCTTGTATTTTGCCTTGATCAGTAAACGTAGCAATATTGTTAACAACCGCGGTGGGAATTCGTGTGAGTACATCTGACAGTTGTATGTTACTTGTTTTTAATCGTCCTTGTTTGTCCTGAAAATAAAACTACCTCATTTTGATCCACGCTTGCAATGTTTAACAAAAAATCGATTTCATTTCTGAGTTGAGCAAACGTTGCATATTTAGATAAGTCGCCTTGCCGAGGTTTACCCAGGCGAGAAGATCTTCCATAAATATCAACCATTATACTTTACGATCTGTTTAAAATATTGGACAATGATGTATACTCGTGCACGACTTTATGAGGTGGCATTGACGACCTTGACACAGAGTCGAGTACAGCGAGTACTTCATGGCCACATATTGGCGGATCAGTTATTGTCTGTGTTGGTAATTTTGAATACCAGATTGGAATATTTTGCATGTTGCTAACATACTTTAAAAATTCTTTTGGTGGTGCCAGTCCATACGAATCGAAATAAATAATTCCACGCGGATCAATCGCGTATTCAACCCAATGAGTACCTGGACCAGAACTTCCATCGAGATTAATGATACCAGTTTCAACATTGTCTTGTTTGTGCGGTAACTGATCACGCATAAAAATACTTCTGAAGTTTTTGATATTTAATCGCTCAGCGGCATCAAGTAAATCAAAATTGGACATAGGAAGAATCAGCGAAGTGTCCCGGGCAGTCTTAGACCTTTCCCGTACCACGAATGAGGAGTGCCTGGCAGTCTTAAACCCTTTCCCTTTTTGGGAAGTTTTTATAACGTGACCTCTAGCTTTCTTTAATGCCATTCCAGCAGCAGTTCTAACAGCACCAAGTGCAGCTCCTTTTGCATCAGCTGGGACTGCAGAGGCTATCACCGCTGGTATAGCTGCGAGAAGTGGAAATATGCCACCCGTCTTAACTATGTCTTTAATTGCACCCGTCTTAGCGATGTCTTTAATGGCACCCGCAGAAAGATTAAGTCGTATACCGGTCTCTGATCGTTTGGCTTCATTGAAGTTCCTGAGTTGACGTTCTGACAATGATAGTTTATTCGGACCATCTTGGAATTGTTCTTTTTAAAGTGATATTTTTATTCAACAGTTCTCTTTTGATACTGACTGTAGTTTTTTAATCTGACCAGGAGTCAGACTGACACTAACATGATGATATAGCATTAAAATTATCATGAGTGATCTAATTACATGTTTGGAAAACATTTATATGTTTTAGACTGGGGCATCAATAACTCTCATTCGTCCGCCAACGCCTTCAAGCAGCATTGTTTTGTCGCTGAGTATATAAGCTGTTGCTCTATAATTAGCAATAGCTCCTCTTGTCACACAAGCTCGAAAGTGTATATCAACGACAGATTGCCTAACTAAATCCAATTGTTCCAGCGAAAAGTAATAGATCGGATACAAAGTTGTTAGATCTAGCTGTGATATTTGTAAACCAGAATCAACATTTTGATCACGTCCCATAAATGACATTAAAAGATGATATGCACGTGCTACATGATTTTGATCAAAATTTAATAATATATCCTCAGCTGGTTCTTGATGTCCATTTATTCTCAGTGAAACCTCTGTAACACCAAGTTTGGCAAATATCATCATACTATGTGTTTGTGAATTTACTCGTGCAGCATCTTGGAAAGCAACAAATATATGTCGCGGTGCAAGACCGTGACATGATGCTATCTGCCATGTGAATAAACCATTAATTGTTCTTTGAACACTATCTGTGGTCATCATTATCCATGATAACATTGATTTACCACCTTGACTCATAAAAGAGAGTAAACGTTCTTCTTCAGGTATTGTTGGAGCATTACTGGCATCCACAACGAAAGTTTTGTTAGTATTATTTTCCCAGCATCACCGATAGGGCACCAGATTGCATCATCATCGGTAACTTTTCGCACGAGTACAACTGTATGTTTGGCTCCGAAAATAACCTTTCTGACATTTCTACAAAATCCAAAGACATGTGACAGCGGAATTGCACATGAAAATCTTTTACTTCCATCCTTCAACATTGATCGACGTGCTGCGAATCCATAGTTGAATTCTGGATTAGCACCATTAACCACCTGCCACTCATCAGCGTCAGCGTTGTCGGCGTTGTTTCTTGGTCGCCTTATATCGTACTGTCTGTTGTCAGGGTGGTTAGAAGTATCTTTCACAAACATCATTGACGGACCAGCTGACCTTGAATAATCGTCGCTTTATCTTGCTAGACCCAATATCGTTGTGGCAACGTCGACGTCTTTCTGAATCGATTAAATGGGTTTTCCGTCGATGATATATGTAGCACTGTCGAACAACGCCATGATGCCATTATTAACAAAACCAACCATAACATCAGCTCCATATTCAGTATTATCTGTTTTAAGATCTCACATTCTACTTCAATAAATGCTTCAGCGGATAAAAAATATCTGCTTGTATCCTGAACTTGCAGCTCAATTCGCCCACGATGATTTGGCTGTCGTGCGTCATAAGAATAATATTGATAATCATGCACAGATTCATCCTTGAGAACTGGCTCATCCATGTCAAATGCGGGATCAGATACACGTTTAAACATCCTTATTATACTTACTATCATCTAACACGAAGACCCCTTCCCGCTATCAGACTAGCAGCTAACTCTGCTAGTTTTTTATTTGCAGCTTGATTTATTATTTTACTAGCATTTGCAGGCATCACTTCAGTGCTGGGTAATTTTACTGGCTGAGGTTTTCGTCGTATTAATCGTGCTAGTCTATCCTTGATTGCTGAGAATGCACCAATACCTTTTTCACGAACAACGTCAATAGCTTTCATTCCCAGTTGTTTTGCAATCGGTATTGCTTTTGGCACTATGCTTCTGAATAAACCCTGAACAACATCAATGAGTCCACCACCGTAGATCGCTTTATATGTTGGTAATCGCGAATTTATCACCCTGACCATTACAGGTCCACGTTGAGCATTATGTATAATCATCTTATTTTATATTGTTTCTTTAATCACTGAAATAATCGTTGGCGATTTCATTAATGAGAGACCGATACACATTAATATCCATGATACCACCTGTAAATAATCTCTGACAAATAGCAGCTGCTTCCTTAATAATTTCTGGGGAATTATTACCGGCTCGTTTTCCGCCAATCAGAATTTCTAGTCGTTCAACATCGGCAATTACGATATTGGGACATGGAGTAATAAGACCACTTCCTCGAGCAACAAGACCACTTCCAGTTGTTTCTTTCTTACTTGGTGAACGTGATTCCCTCCTTCGTCTGATTTCTTCAGATTCTAAATCTTCTTCTTTTTGTTTCCATGTTCGTTCAATCTCTTCAAGTTTCGACTTCATTTTGTTTTCTTTTTGTTTCCTTGATTGTTTGGCTTCTACAAGTTTTGACTTCATTTCTTCTTCTCTTTGCCTCCTTCCTTGCATTACTTGTTCCAAACGCTCATTTACTGTCTGGAAAAAAATATTAAAACCACGAATATCTTCCTCGGATCTTATCTGCGGAGTATCAGTAGCGATGCGATATACATCCCTAATCCAATCGGCAGATCTCATATTTTTTATATATTCGGGTTTTACATACTTATCTCTATCGCGATATCCAAACGCGGCAATATCAAGTAATTGGTTTCGGTCCTTGATAGCGGCAATACCTTCCTCCGTAAATTTTTCTGCTATATAAGTTCTGATTCTTGGCTGAGTTGTGGCCGTTCTTCAGGTTGTGGTTGAGCTGCTTGAATACGGCCAGCAATATCAACAGGTAATGTTTCAAGAGCTTTTTGTGTTGCCTCAGTTGCTGTAACAATTGTCTTTGTTGGTTCGACAATTGGTTTAAATAACTGTTCAGCACCTTCTGCAAATTCCACCTGAGATTCCTGACGCGCTTGTAATTTTTGTTTGACATTATTACGGACGGGGAGATATTTCTTAATTTACAGCAGCAAAGAGGGTGACGACCAACAGTGAGTGTCCGGGTACGAAAACAAGCACACCATAAGAAATGAAAACAAACGTCAAAGATAAAGTAACAAAATGAGCTAACCCAATTAGAGAAATCTCGGTCGGTTAGAGGCTTCTGTTTGGCGTTATTGATCTTGTATTTTCAGCTTTTGTAGGAACCTATATTTTTCGTAAATAACGGAGAACCAATTAGAGTCTGTTCACCCTCTCTGCTGCTATACGATTTCAAATATTATTAAAACTCATAGATAGATCTTCAAATTGAAGATGATTTTAAATTTATGAATTTCAGTGTAAAAAGCATTGTGTGATAAGTGAAAGATTTGTTACGTTAAAATTAGAAAGGAAAATATTTTTTTTATAAAGTAGGAAAAAACAGAATTGTTATGATTTATTGGTGAATTTGCCTCTCTGGGGGAACAAATGGCTGCGGTATTTAACATTTTTGTGTCTGCATAAATCATGTAAATTGTGTTCGTATAAAAAGACGGAAATGTTCGTTACATCAGGGTTCAGTGAGTAATTGTATGGCGATCACGATGTACATTTGCCTATTTTTAAACTATGGTCTGCACATGTAAATTTTATCAGCATCGGGGAATCTTTGTATTTCAAATTTGAATAAGCAATTTTTGTCCAATAGGTGAAAGGTTAATTACTGAAATATTTATCGTATTAAAGTACGAAACTGCTATATACTACGATACTAGCTTCATATTTCGTGTACCAAGGAAACTGTTCCACTTAACCATAAAAGTTTCTGTCGAGTTTTCGTTTGAATTAAGTGGTTTTCTGGAATAGCTAGTAACGCATAATCTTCTTTTAAATGTGTTTTGTTCATTTAGATGTCGAACTGAATGGAGATTGCGGATTGCGTTGTTCTGTAGCTTTAATGTGCAAAAAGCACCAGAGTCGAGGTTCTGTCATTTATTGATGACCTGTAAGCAATGTAGAACTGACTGTAGCACGAGAATGTTTGCTACCAACATGGTAACGAACATTTCATGGTTTATGATGTCTGAAAATGTATTAGATAATTCTGGCATTTTAAAATTCACGCGCTTTTCTGTTAATCAGATATACATTTACATGCATTTTTCTTCATGTCTTAAATCATAGACAAAAACGTCTGGTCTAAAAATGGGCACTCATTGTCTTTTCAAGCACAACATACTCTGAAACTGAAATGTTAAGAGTTCTTTATGTAAATCAGTGAATCATTCAGAAAAGAATATAACTTCCCTAACGAATTATTTAATAAGAAAACTATAATATGTTTGTGTCACTGAGCATGATGTCGAGTAGGTCTCGAAGAATGTTTGCGCTAAAACGTGGAGACAGAAACAACTGAAAATCTGTGGCATTAGATGTATACAGTCAACAGTTCTGGAAGGTCACAATAACTAAAATTGATCATAAAGCTAGGACTTAAAGGTGTCAATAGTGAATAAACAGGGCTAAATTGTGAGACGAAAACATGTTTAAACGGACAAATGCCACTTTAAAGTGAGATAAGTTTTCTTCCAGCCTAATATGTCGATTGTTTTGTGACAAATCTATGTTTTACATACTGAAATAGCCCTTTAGAATGCACCATTTGACCTATTTTTTCCAAGTTTCGAAGTTACGAACATTTAATATTTCAGATTTGCACAGTGACAGATATTTCATGTTCATAATGTCTTACTGTTCATGAAAATATGTCATTTATTGAGTAAACAAAAAACGATTCAGGTAAGAAATGAGAGATTTCTTAGGAAATCAATCTACAAGTTTTTCACATAGTGTCATGTAAACTTTTTCTCACAATAGGCGTGTATCTAATATGAAAGATAGATGGTGCTTCTCGTTGAATTGTTTGATTTAAACATGAAAACTGTATTCATATAGCGGAAAGACGAGATGCTTTAATAAAAAAAATTTAATAACGGCGGTAGTCTGTTTATTCCGAAACTATTTCAGTTCCAAGTAAAGTAAAATGTTCGATACATTCAGATTCTTTGAAAAAAGGCATACCTGCGAATATGCATTTGTGTAATGCTAAGAGTTAGTGTTGTTAACGTGAATTAAGCTTAGATGTTTTGCTATCCTCTGTATGGCTTTAATCAAACGCAAAAAGTGTATCTATGGAGTGTTTCATTTTATAGCATCTCAAATAAGTACTTATCGATACATGATAAAATTACGCAAAATATACACAAAATCAAGATTTATTCAATTGAGGTAATCTGACATTAGATATAGAACATGTGGTTTGTAGACATTCCAATCTGGTCAAATAAAATTTTGGAAAGACAAAGGACTTGCAGCCAGTAACGTGCATTTGGCACTGGTTAATATTGCATTTGGCTACTATCAGTCAGCGAATATATACTTTGAAAACATTTCATTGATAACTAAATAATTTGGACATTTAAACGTTGATGAACAACCATTCATTTTAATACCATAAAAACATGATCTTTTAACTTTCGGCACTACCTAATTGCACCCCATGATTGATAATGACTTTGCTATTGTATTTTATCTATTTTCGTTTGCTTGAACAAATCCCATGAACAAGGTAGACATATTGCAACCGAAGTCATGTGAGCTCTTCTGAACAATTCGGACGGTAATGGTTTGAGCTACGTAAATAGCCAGGTGAAGTCAACCATTCAAAACCTTGCTGTTTTATGTATGCCTGCAAAATTCACTGCAATGATTAGTGGGTTTGTTTGGCATGACACAATAAAAGCATACTGATAGTATCTGTGTCCACGATTGTGGGAACTCCTCTCGAGTCAACGTAATAAATATTATCTCTTATTGAATTGAGTTGAAAACAGGTCTTAGCAAACACAGTACAGATTCGCAAACACACGCAAAGACGTGCATTGACTATGCAAAATGTTATAGAATAGTAGAATACCTATTGTTTATTTACTTTAGTATACATTGTCAAGTATTTGCTACACATTTGTCAGTATCGAGCAGCAACAAGCGTACTACCCAGCACTTCTGTATACAACTGACTGGATAAATATTTCGTGTGAATGTTCATTACCGAGAAATTTGTGCCGCTCAATTCGTAAAATTGCTATGAAAAAATACCGTTTGGGAACGCAACCTAATTTGAAGAAAGATCAAAAGCACAGAAGTAACATTATATTTTAAAAACCAGCATTTTAAAACAGTCCTTGCGCTATTGCTATATAAATTGAATAAAAGGTGTCACGTGTCACTACTTGTAATTGTAAACACCATTTGCAGCTTCGGAGTCTGTCCTACGAATCCTACCTCGAATATACGCCACAGTTGACGTTTAGGCCATCTTTTTGATTTACGAAACTAGGATTGACGATACTTTGTAAACTTATTGCACTTTTTTTCTCATTCGGAACATCTGGGTCAATATTGAAGAAAATCCAATTGTAGCAAGAGTTCCCAGGTGTTCGTCACAGACTGTGGTTCGCTTTCGAATAGAAATATCAGGAAAATGTATGACTTTGTAAGTTCAAGATCCGAAGTATATCTTGTCTCACAGAAATAGCCGAGCAAT
>JAECUM010095730.1:0-38205 GCA_016617855.1 Megalonaias nervosa | reverse complement strand
TATCACACAAACGGACGCGAACGCATAAACATACCACTATTTATTATCCACACAAACGGGAAGAGAAGAAAAAACACAACCCTATTTACCATCCACACAAACGGGAAGAGAAGAAAAAACACACCCCTATCCACTATCCACACAAACGGGAAGAGAAGAAAAAACACAACCCTATCTACTATCCACACAAACGAAGAGAAGAAAAACACCCCTCTATCTACTATCCACACAAACGGGAAGAGAAGAAAAAACACACCCCTATCTACTATCCACACAAACGGGAAGAGAAGAAAAAACACACCCCTTTCTGCTATCCACACAAACGGGAAGAGAAACAAAAACACACCCCCCCCATCTACTATCCACACAAACGGGAAGAGAAGAAAATACACACCCCTATCTACTATCAACACAAACGGAAAGAGAAGAAAAAACACACTCCTATCTACTATCCACACAAACGGGAAGAGAAGAAAAAACAGGACCCTATCTACTATCCACACAAACGGGAAGAGAAGAAAAAACACACTCCCATATACTATCCTGACCAACGAAGGAGAACGCATAAAACACACACCTATTTACTATCCTCACCAACGAACGAGCAAGCATAAAACACACCTATCTACTATCCTCACCAACGAAAGAGCAAGCATAAAACACATCTGTTTACTATCCTCACAAACGAACGAGAAAGCATAAAACACACAAATAAACTATCCACACCAACGAACGAGCAAGCATAAAACACACCTATCTACTATCCTCACCAACGAACGAGCAAGCATAAAACACACAAATATACTATCCACACCAACGAAGGAGAACACACAAAACACACAAATTTACTATCCTCACCAACGAACGAGCAATCATAAAACACACCTATCTACTATCCACACAATCGGGATGAGAAGAAAAAACACACACCCATATACTATCCTCACCAATGAACGAGAAAGCATAAAACACACACCATTTTACTATCCATACAATCGGGATGAGAAGAAAAACACAAACCCATACACTATCCTTACCAACGAAGGAGAACGCATAAAACACACACCTGTTTACTATCCACACAATCCGGATGAGAAGAAAAAACACACACCCATATACTATCCTCACCAAAGAACGAGAAAGCATAAAACACACATCATTTTGCTATCCATACAATCGGGATTAGAAGAAAAACACACACCCATACACTATCCTTACCAACGAAGGAGAACGCATAAACACACACCATTTACTATTCACACAATCGGGATGAGAAGAAAAACACACACCCATATACTATCCTCACCAACGAAGGAGAACGCATAAAACACACACCCATATACTATCCACACCAACGAAGGAGAACGCATAAAACACACACCTATATACTATCCTCACCAACGAACGAGAAAGCATAAAACACACACCTGTTTAATATCCATACAATCGGAATGAGAAGAAAAACACACCAATATACTATCCTCACCAACGAACGAGCAAGCATAAAGCTCACACCTGTTTACTATCCACACCAACGAACGAGCAAGAATAAAACACACCTATCTACTATCCTCACCAACGAACGAGCAAGCATACAGCACACAAATATACTATCCTCACCAATGAACGAGCAAGCATAAAACAAACAAATATACTATCCACACCAACGAAGGAGAACGCACAAAACACGCAAATTTACTATCCACACCAACGAACGAGAAAGCATAAAACACACTATCTACTATCCACACAATCGGGATGAAAAGAAAAAAACACACCTATCTACTATCCTCGCCAACGAACGAGCACGCACAAAACACACCTATCTACTATCCACACAATCGGGATGAGAAGAAAAAACACACACCCATATACTATTCTCACCAACGTACGAGAAAGCATAAAACACACGCCATTTTACTATCCATACAATCGGGGTGAAAAGAAAAACACACACCCATATACTATCCTTACCAACGAAGGAGAACGCATAAAACACACACCTGTTTACTATCCACACAATCCGGATGAGAAGAAAAAACACACACCCATATACTATCCTCACCAACGTACGAGAAAGCATAAAACAAACACCATTTTACTATCCATACAATCGGGATGAGAAGAAAAACACACACCCATACACTATCCTTACCAACGAAGGAGAACGCATAAAACACACACCTGTTTACTATCCACACAATCCGGATGAGAAGAAAAAACACACACCCATATACTATCTTCACCAACGAAGGAGAACGCATAAAACACACACCATTTTACTATCCATACAATCGGGATTAGAAGAAAAACACACACCCATTCATTATCCTTACCAACGAAGGAGAACGCATAAAACACACACCATTTACTATTCACACAATCGGGATGAGAAGAAAAACACACACCCGTATGCTATCCTCACCAACGAAGGAGAACGCATAAAACACACACCTTTTTACTATCCACACAATCCGGATGAGAAGAAAAACACACACCCATATACTATCCTCACCAAAGAACGAGAAAGCATAAAACACACACCATTTTACTATCCATACAATCGGGATTAGAAGAAAAACACACACCCATTCACTATCCTTACCAACGAAGGAGAACGCATAAAACACACCATTTACTATTCACACAATCGGGATGAGAAGAGAAACACACACCCGTATACTATCCTCACCAACGAAGGAGAACGCATAAAACACACACCCATATACTATTCACACCAACGATGGAGAACGCATAAACCACACACCTATATACTATCCTCACCAACAAACGAGAAAGCATAAAACACACACCTGTTTAATATCCATACAATCGGGATGAGAAGAAAAACACACCAATATACTATCCTCACCAACGAACGAGCAAGCATAAAGCACACACCTCTCTACTATCCTCACCAACGAACGAGCACGCAATCAACACACAAATATACTATCCTCACCAATGAACGAGCAAGCATAAAACAAACAAATATACTATCCACACCAACGAAGGAGAACGCACAAAACACACAAATTTACTATCCTCACCAACGAACGAGAAAGCATAAAACACACTATCTACTATCCACACAATCGGGATGAAAAGAAAAAACACACCTATCTACTATCCTCACCAACAAACGAGAAAGCATAAAACACACCTATCTACTATCCACACAATCGGGATGAGAAGAAAAAACACACACCCATATACTATCCTTACCAACGAACGAGAATGCATAATACACACTCCTGTTTAATATCCATACAATCGGGAAGAGAAGAAAAACACACCCATATACTATCCTCACCAACGAACAAGCAAGTATAAAACACACAAATATAATATCCACACCAACGAGGGAGAACGCACAAAACACACAAATTTACTATCCTCACCATCGAACGAGAAAGCATAAAACACACCTATCTTCTATCCACACAATCGGAATGAGAAGAAAAAACACACACCCAAATACTATCCTCACCAACGAACGAGAAAGCATAAAACGCTCTCCTATTTAATATCCATACAATCGGGATGAGAAGAAAAACACACCCATATACTATCCTCACCAACGAATGAGCAAGCATAAAACACACAAATATACTATCCACACTACGAAGGAGAACGCACAAAAGACATAAATTTACTATGCTCACCAGCGAACGAGAAAGCATAAAACACACCTATCTACTATCCACACAATTGGGATGAGAAGAAAAAACAGACATATCTACTATCCTCACCAACGAACGAGAAAGCATAAAACACACCTATCTGCTATCCACACAATCGGGATGAGAAGATAAAACACACATATCTACTATCCTCACCAACTAACGAGAAAGCATAAAACACACCTATCTACTATCCACACAATCGGGATGAGAAGAAAAAACACACGCCCATATACTATCCTCACCAACGAAAGAGAAAGCATAAAACACACCTGTCTACTATCCACACAATCGGGATGAGAAGAAAAACACACATATCTACTATCCCCAACAACGAACGAGATAGCATAATATTATAAGGGCAAGTGAAAGCCAAACAGATAGGAACCACTGGCTAACTTATGCGAACGACAATGGTGCGTCTTAAGCACCTCGTGCATCTTGACTGCCCTTCGATTCAAACCCTACCACAAAGGAAAAAGGCTGCAAAAACAAAACCGGACAGTTGGTGTCGTCAAGAAAACTAGAGACGTTACTGTGCCGTTCGGACACGTACGTACTCCAGAAAACCACGCTGCTCGGCAACGATGTTTCCTTCTCTCTGTCACTTCTACTTTTGTCCTCGACCAAGGTATCTACCAACCCTGATTTAACACTTGTGTTTCCTCATTTGATCTATTTAAAAAAAAATACTTAATCCATTTTTGACAGAACTACCCATTTTCGACAGCAGCGACGACGTCTCCTACTGCTCTTACCACTGTTGTTGCACCTACAAAGGTGAGCTTTCCTGAGACCAAATTACAAGACAGGGCAAGTGCGTTGTGAAGTTGACTGGATGTATCTAAACAATAACTGTCAAACCCCTATGTTCTACCTCTTGTTGTGACAATGACTTGTGATACTTCACATTATCTAAAGTAGAAATGTTTACAAACCGTACAAAGTTATGTGACTTTAGTTTTTGACACCTGCACAGACTCTTCACTTTACAAGTGTCACGAGACAAATATCTATCCAATTTTTACCATTTTCCAAAACACGCAGACACTTGCAACATGACCAGAAATCTGTACTTCTTTATTTGTGGATATCCCACAGACCCGTCCCAGCATATAGAGCTGCGTAAGAACTTTAGGAATATCCCTCATTTATTTAGAAATATCAAAGCTTTGAAGTGTATTTTCCCTGTTCCACCCTTTATTAGTGTTTAGGTTTGTTCCCTAAAGACACAAACAATTTTGAAAAAAAAAGGTTTGAATTGAGGTTTCTCTCTGTTTATACATCTTTTTTTTCAAGTTGTTGGTGCATGGCAGATTACATTCGCATACCTTCTCAAAGTGAGAGGCATTTCTACACAAGTCATTGCCTTTGTTAAATTAGGTTTTGTTGGTTAGTCATCATTCATCTTTAATTCTATTTTTTGATGAATTTCTTTTTTTATAGATTTAATTTCTCTTTATAGAAGATTTAAGGCTTTCTTTTATTGTTACAGTATTTATGTTGTTTAGTCTGTTGCCGCGAAAGAAAATATATATAGCAAAGTGCTTAAGTTCGTTCAGTTTTCTTCTATCTAGCTCTACACAAGGTACCATGTTTGTCTTGAAAGGGATTGAAACTCTAAGTTATGCGGACGTGAAGTGAAACACCTTTTTTAGTTACAGTTTGATGTCTTTGTGTTCGTTCTAATCATGATTGCATTATATCTTTGTATTTTAGAGGTCATATTTCTTCTTATGTAAATGCATGCATCAATGGCCAGACAGCTTGGGTTATCATCCTTGAGGTTCACTGAACTTTAGCTTCTTTACTTCATACAAACGCAAATTCACTAGTCTGAAGAAAAATAAAAACAACAAAAAACTGCAACTCAATACTGTAACACTTCTGTTTCTATTGACATGAGTGTGAGTGTGTATGTCAAAATGTTTGAGTGAGATTTTAAAAATTTGTCAGTTTCAAAACGCGAATCAATATTGTGGCCGTTCAGTATCTCATGTGGCAAGAGTAGGTAGGTCAGTACAAACGACTTTATTTGTTTTTGGGCCGGACGAATCAAAATCAACTTAAATGAAGCATAAACTAGAAAGATAAAAAACGTCATTTGTATCCTGAATTCAACTTCGATCGTAGTTATATCCTTTTCCTAATTTGTATTTCTTCTCACGACATTTTATTGTCTTTTTCGAATTGTCATTTTAAAAAAATGACTGGTCAGCAGTTAATAATATGTGGGGTAGCTAGAACGACACATACGTTTTATTTGACCTTAGGTTAGCTGAAGTTTCCTTTTTGCTGGAATCATCCGGAGTACTTGCTGGCACCACTAACCTTTCTCCATAATATATACATGCAACACTAACCTTCCATCCACAGTATTGAGACCCAACTCTAATCTCAACCTCTACAATATTTACACCCATCACTAACTCCCTATCCACAGTATTTACACCCACCACTAACTCCCTCCACAATATCTGCACTCAACACTAACCTCCTATCCAGAGTATGTACACCCACCACTAACATCCTCATGAACAATATTTACAGCTACAGCTAACCTCCCCATGCAAAATTTGCACATACCACTAATCTCCCCATCTTCAATATTTACACCCATAGCTAACCTCCCCATGCACAGAATTGACACCCACCACTAACTCCCCATCTACTGTATCTACTCCGGCCAAATAGATACACAAGTACTTGGAAGTGTTTGTTTCAATCAGGGACTTAAACATATGTCTATGTACACGTCCTTGGTACAATCAGGAACTTTCATCCTACGTCTATGTACAATTCCTTAGTACAATCATTGCAGTCATTAACTTGTCCATGATGACACGACAGCTTCCCTAAGATTACAAGAAAAGTAAATTGTATTCATATACGGGTCAATTAATATGTTATAGATCTGAAAACGAGAGATAAGGAAACTGATTCTTTTAAAATGCAGATAAATAGTTAAAAATGAAAATATTTAATGTAACACCGAGAAACAGAAGTTAGTGACTTGGCCGAGGAGAAATACCACAAACAAGTATCACTAATAATTTATTGTTTACAGATACTGTGTATTAAGTTTATAAACCGTTTGAATCGTAAGGATTATATATTTCTGGACTTTGCATTACTCTCTTTATCTCTGTCTGTCTGCTTCTCTGAGAACCGATAAAAGCAATTGCCTGATACCAACACATAACACTTATGTGTACTTGTCAACTTCCGAGTCCTTATTTTGATTCTTAGTAGTTATTGTTGGACTTATTTATTATAAAGGAAATTAACATGACTCTCTCTCTCTCTCTCTCTCTCTCTCTCTCTCTCTCATACACACGCACACACACACACACAGGCTCACACACACACACAAATAAAAAACACATAACACACTGTAAATTTAACAATATAATAGCCTTTATTTCGCTTTTCAGTAGATGTCGCTGCACTAGATTAATAATATAGAAGATTAAATGCCCGTGTTCTCTTTATCTTTCTGTCTCTGCCTGTCTGTATGTCGGTCTCTGTCAGAGAAATTAAAACAGCACGTGCGTGATGACTACGCTTAACATTCCTGTGTATTTGTCAATTTCGTAGTGTTCATTTTGCTTCTCAGTAGTTATATCAATTAATGAATTATTTGGGAGATTAATAAAATTATTACATTAATGATGTTAGATGAACACTCTTCCCCATCTTTGGACATTTTCTCCTCGGTTTCTTTACGTAAAACATTTTACATGCGAACTTTTGGACATTTTATTTTGCAAATACGATGACATTTCTACTGTAATATCTAATTTAAATAGTCATTACGTACATGACACGACCAAAGCTTGAACTTTTCTCCCTGTCTTTTGCAGCCCAGTCCTTACGTCAGCATTGTGTTCGACTGATAACTCACTTCACGTGGAGCCAGTAACACTGAACTAGTGACAACATGGCCTCGGGAGGACAGAATGGATCTGGCCACAATCTGGTTAATGTCGGGACTCTAAAATTAAAACCCGGTAAGTGATAGAAACGTTATATACAGAAATCCATTTGCTTTAAATATTCCATCAATACATTCGCGTTTTTCTTTTTCCTTCTTTCTTTCATTTCAGCGTACTCAACAGGACAGTTAATTGTGCTATTTGTCTATAAAACCCAACCTCTGTAACAGGAGGTGCCATTTGACCCTTCTCCCTCTTAATGGTATCATATAAATTTTTTTTATATGTAATTATTGTATTATATCAATTAATCCAATTTAACATATATTGTTTAACGATACCAAAAATTAACTGACGTCATATATTCAAATTTTCTATATCACATAAGTGTGTGATTTAATAAATTCATCAGCTTTATTTTATATCAATATTTATTTTAATATGGACAGCTGCAACTTAGCTAACTTCCTGTAATCTGCCAGTAAAATAATAATTGACGCAACCTCTAGTCTAATCCATTTAACCAGAGCTTACATTATTTGATGACCAAAAAATTTTGACTTTAGATTTGCATGCTCATATTATGCCCATGCTATTATTTTGACATGGATAGAAGTAAGAAATAATAGTAATCGCTCCACGCTTCGCCGTCAACCATTTTCTGTCTCTGTCAATTCAGACTGGTCGCACTTAATCTTCAGTCAGGCAATCCAACATTTACATTTAACACGGAATATGTCTTTTTTGAAACATTATATGCATCAAAGTTCGGTTTAAAAATAGGCTACTACGGAGTTTCTAAAAGATACATTCCCATCATGCAATTGCTATGACTTTGCTGGGCCAAAGTTTAGGTACCATGATTATATGTAGTCAGAAATGAAAGGACAAAAGATGTTGTTTTTGGCCGCCACGTCATCCATTCCCTTAATTTGTAGTCCCATCACCCATTCCCTTTATTTGTAGTCCCATCACCCATTCCCTTTCTCTGTAGTCCCATCACCCATTCCCTTTATTTGTAGTTCCATCACCCATTCCCTTTATTTGTAGCCCCATCACCCATTTCCTTTATTTGTAGCTCCATCACCCATTCCCTTTATTTGTAGCCCCATCACCCATTCCCTTTATCTGTAGCCCCATCACCCATTTCCTGTACTTGTATCTTCGATGGAAATTATGTGTGTATTGGTACCAATGTCTCTTCATGTCACTCACGCAGTGATTCTTCATGAACACAAACTCGCAGGAAAATGCTGACATTTTAAGCAAAATGTCACCAATCACTTTTTTTCTTGGAAAGGATGTCTTTTTACCTGAAGATTTATTTATCCAATATTGTCAAAATATTAATAAAATGTGACAGCTTGTTCTCATGTGAAAAGTATTCATTTGACAGAACACGTATAATTTGAATAGAATTTTGATAGAAAAACTTGTTCATGGAGATTGCTGGCCCTTCTCGAATATTTTGAATTTTTAAAAATTGAAATTGAACTTTCTCTACAGAAAGCTAATTTTTTGCATAGACACAAACAGGCACTTCTTCATTAAAAAAAAAAGTTTATTTCGTGAGGAAAAACTGAAATATTTTTGCAAATAAAAATAAAAAGCTTGCGTCGATTTGTACAGGTACATCTTTGGAGAAGAAATATTAAAATATCAATGTACGTTATGTAATGAAGTAGAGAAGGAACACTATTTTTCATAGAATATACCAAACACCGTTATCCCAATATGTGATGTCAAACTGAAAGTTTATCATATACGCTGAAATGGATAGTTTTGGATTTACTTTGTTGGCATATGATACATTACGGTAAGACATGGGTAACTTGTGTCCGCGTTCAGTTAGTCTTTTGAGGAGTTTGAAATTAAGATAACACAGGTTTTATTACTGCTTCAAGGCGAGACATTGCGATTCATGAAACACCATCTATCGAAATTAGTTCGCATACTTATTTCCTTTCCTTTTGTTCATTACTTTCTCCTCCGAATGATTCCAGTTTTCATTTGTTATTATTGTTTCTTGTGAGACCTCATTATCTAGCTGCGCTGTACGTACATAACAAGTACACGCCCATTAAAATATTTTGGCCTCCCAAAAATGTGTGCGTGTGTGATTTCGATTTTTAACAGAACTTTAACACATTTTTCAGTCATATCGCTACGATGTCTGCAGTGTGGCAGTTTATAATGGTCAGTCACATTATCCTGACACCAAGCCGACCAGTCCTAACACTAAACGCTTAATGCTAAGCGAATAGTTGGGCAGCTGTTAGCAAATATTTTATAAGTCTTTGTTATGACTCGGCCTCCTGCATCCGAGGCGGACGCTCGGACCACGGGAGAACAAACATATATTATCGTGTCCCACCCAGTCACATTACCCTGACACCACGCCCACCAGTCCTAGCACTAACCTCTTAATGCTAATAGCCTAGCGAGGCACCTGTTAGTACCACTTTCATCAGTCTTTGATATGACTCACCCCGTGCTCGAACCCGCAGCCTCCCTTATTCTAGGCGGACGCTCTAAGCACTAGGCCACCAGAGCGGTCTAGCCTAAAAATGTACTTTAGGAAGCTACTGATTTTCAATCAGTATTTTAGTATGTTCATAAGAGCTGTGTCTACCACGATGTGCACACATTTGTCATCTAAAGGAAACGAGGCGTTCTATGTTTACCATTACTACCGACATTAAACAAGTTTATATCCTCTCTGTGTGTGTGTGTGTGTGTGTGTGTGTGTGTGTGTGTGTGTGATTGCTTATTGGTCAGGTTTACCATCATAGGTCCAGATGCATCGTCGCATGCTATGAGCAAAACATCTGCTGAGATCCTTCTTTTTCACGCATATTCGTCATTTGAATACCCTATTTTAATTGCAAGTTCGACGACCTGGGAGTCTCCTAAGTTTTTTACCCTTAAATCTGGCGATGAACAGAAAGAAGGGAAGGTAGATTGGAGAGGTACTGATAATAAGATTGTTGTTATTGTCCATCTCTCCGTTTCTCTGTTGGTCTATTTACCTGATAGTTTTATCACCATAGTCAGAGAGAGAGAGATAGAAACAGAGAGACAGACACAGAGACAGACACAGAGAGATTAACTGAGGTGAAACTCGAGTTCTGCCTGATCAACCGAAAAGGAGTGAGTGATAATGGGAGATGGAGGGAACTTCTGACATTTCACTACGTACGCTGATCTGTTTTAGAAACTTTACATGGTTTAAGAAGCAACCCACCTCCCACACACCTCAAAACACAGATAATCAAATAGGATTACAGTGTATGTGCGACGCCTAGTCAAGGAATTTACAGTACAGCCATCTGATCTCGGAAGACTATTGCAACTTTGTATCATTGGTATCTTGTAACACTGTAGACAATCCCACTGAACGTAGACACGTACCATTATGTCGACCGTAATTCTTGTCGGTTACTTGGCATAAGTTTAACTTCAAGGATGTTATTCAGCACAATGTTTTCTCTTACTGCACAGAGCGCGAGCGCGCGCGCGAGAGAGAGAGAGAGAGAGAGAGAGAGAGAGAAAGAGTTGTTATTGTTGTAGGGTTTAACGCCAGAGAGAGAGAGAGAGAGAGAGAGAGAGAGAGAGAGATTATTACTATTTATTTCGTTATTTTCTTATTTTATTAATAATTCATAAGTGAGACTCATTAATGATCTAGATACAATACAAGCAATGTTTCACTGTTGAAATAATAATTATTTTCGTATTCATACTCCATGGGCAATTTAATTTTAGATATACCAATATTATTGGTATATCAAAGTGCATAATGTCAACACTTTAAATGTCATGTTGTTTTTAACGTATATAATCTCCCCCCACACACACACACACACCTGCGTATAGCCGAATTTAAAACTTATACTTGTTGTTGATGAAGAACTGTTAAAAGAAATGTTTATTTTTCCATGGCATAGTTTAGTTGTAAAAAGTTACTAAAGTAAGCCCACTGCAAGAAAATTAAACTTGCCGATACTAGACAAAAGTCAACTATTTATTGAAACACGATTAGCAATTATAAGCACTCTATCCCTACAACAATGAGACAATGTTTTTCAAAAAACTGAAATGTTACTGGCGTCTGTGTAAGATAATGACAAGGAAGAAGATCTCGAGTACTGTATAGAACACCAGAAGCATCTAAAGGCCAATTTTTAAATAATGAAATCATAATTAGCTTAATGAAAATGTATTCAGAACTAACAACATAATAACCAGTTTTATTGAAATAATTTTGGTCTAAAGAAAATATGAAAGAAAACTTTTGTTAATAAATAAATAAAACCGTTGTTAAATGGGAAATAGTCTAATCAAAATATTATTTATTTATTTCAAAATATTATTTAATTTGCAGAAAGGCAATTAACAAAAACAAAAAAAAAAAAACAACAAAAAAACAAATTACTTTCGTACATATCATTATCATGTGGCTCCGTTTGTACAGGTATTAAGTGAAAAAAAATATTCTTGTGAGTAGGAAAACAATTTGCGTATACTGTTCTTTTCTGGGATCTAGTTATAGGTATAACTGTGTGACAGCTTATTCCCGACGTTACTGCAGTGGAAAGCGGTACACGTCATAATTGCTGACAACAGATGACGTTTACATGTCCTCATTTCTCATTTGGGAGCTTTGAGAAAAAACGCTTCTAGGATTTGGTAACAGCTGGCGAAACTCGTGGAAGATTTAGAATGAAACATAAACGATTTAATTACAGGATTATACATAACCAACGTCATATATACACTTTATGGAGCAGCAGTTAGAAATGTTTGCTGTAATCTACATAACCCTGTAAAAATACCAAATTAATAAGAGACTCGCTGAGTCAGTACTTGTCGTTCAGATAGACTCTAATTTTGTATGGTTCGATTTATATCAAAATAATATGATAGGTAAGTGTGTTAATTATCTATAAAACCCATCAATCGCTGTACGAAGCGCCGTTTTACGGTTTCGCTTCATTTGTGGCATCGTACTTACATTGTGATATATAATTATTTTATTAATCGAATTTATAATGTTCTTGTTTAGAGTTGTATACGCAGATTATGCAATTGGAATTGACGCTTCATATAAAGGCTGCTGATACGGTTTAATGACTCAAACATTTTGCCTTTACGTTATATACGTATATGATGTACATGCTATTAATTACCATGGGAAGAAGCAAGAGAAATGTTAATCGTCCCACCCCATCCCACCGACAACCACGGTTTGCATCGGCCACTTCGGGCTGGTCAACGCATAATCTTCATCCGCGCAGTCAAGGTTCATAAACACATTCCCCTCAACCCAATGTAATATCACTTCCAAAAAAATAATTCTACCAGGCTCTATAATTTATTTTCACAAAAATACTGAAACGCAAAATTTACATTTAATAGGTAATGTGTCTTTCTTGATATTTAATAGGTAGAAAGGTCTGGTTCAAATACAGACGATTCTCTTTATCTGTGTGCCCGACATAAACTAAAGTCAATTATTGTTATTAATGGCCGTTCATGAAGCAGTGATTTTTCATTAAGAAAAACTTGCACGAAAAGGCATTTCATGGAAAAGTATTGTTTTCACTAAAAGCCACTTCTTCGTCAAAAGGTTGTCTTTCTTCATGAAGATTTTTCTGACCATTACTGTCAGAATAGAAATAAAATGTGATCACTCTTTTCACGTGAAGATCCTTGTCGCACACTTAAAATACGAGTATATTTTTCATGGAGACATTTTTTTTTCATGAAGATTGTGAATGTTTCCTTGAATATTGTAAAAAATTTTAAGGATGAAAATCGTGCTACTTTTTTTATGGAAACTTAAATAATTTTGTGATACATTTGCTTGCATTTATGTAGGCATTTAACTTCATGAAAAAGATGATAATTTTGTTAGGAAGATTCGAACCGATTTTGGGGGTAAAAATACACCTTTTCGTCAAAAGATGGAATCTTTGAGAGGAAGTGTTAAAATATCAATATAGTGAAGTCGAGAAGTAATGATATTTTACTAAAAATGTACAAACCACCATCATCCCTGTAAGTGATTTCAAACTCAAAATTCACCATATACGCTCAAAATGTTTCGGTTTAGATTTACTTTGTTGGCAAAGCGATCCATGAAACACTCTATACCGAAATTAGTTCTCTTTTTTTTCCCCCTTTCAACTGACATTAGTTTTCCTATGTTGCTGCTGTTATTGTTGTTTCATGTCCCCCTCAAACAAAAATCTGCTTGTGTTGAATGTATATAACAGGTACACTCCGACTGAAATGTTTTAACCACCAAAAATAAACGAAATTAGAATTTTATCCCTGCAATATCTACACGATGTGCATAAATTTATCACCTGAAGGAGGTCATAGGTCCAGATACATCGACATATGGCACTGGCAAACAGCTGCGGATAGAAAACCAGCTGTGCTCCTTCTTATTCACGGATTTAGTTATTTATATCCCTTATTTGTTATTGAAAATTTTGACGCCCCAGGATTCGCCCACGTCGCTTGCGCCTAAATCGGTCCCTAAACAAAGGGGGGGGGGGGGCGGGAGCTACTGATGATACGATTGGCTTTATTGTTAATGTCTCTGTTGGTGGATCATTCTCTTAGCTTAACCACCATAGATCCTACAGAGAGAGAGAGAGAGAGAGAGAGAGAGAGAGAGAGAGAGAGTCGAATTAGCGGATTGGTGGGAAAAAGTGCCGTATGGCTGAGCGACAAATAGGGATGAACAATATAGAGAGACGGAGATCCCTTCAGACATTTTAGTATAGACAGGGTTCATAGAGATCTGGACAGTTGAAATTCATTGATTTTTCAATGACTAGTTTTCAGTGTTCAGTGACTACTCACTACTACTTGGTATCAAGTGTTCTGCTTCAGTTACTAACTTAAATACAAGAAACAAATACCAAAAATAATGGAGAAATAAATAAATGCAATATGAAAGGGAAATTATATTTAAAAAGAAATCCATTGTAAACCAGACACTAGCCATTGCCTTTAGCTTCTATACTTTTTTCTCCAGCTGTAAGTCCAGAGCTTTCACTTCAGAGATGATGCCAGGATTGTATCTAATCGGGGAGGGGAGGGGGGTACCCACTTGTTACGAAATAAGGGGCGACTAGTAAAAAAAGGAGGGATGGGACAAAATGGTCATAGTTCACTATATACCTATCCATCTGTCTTCCAGCAAAACTCTGTTAGAGTCCTATTTAAATCAATATCTTTAAAATATGTTGCATCTAGGTGTATACGCATTAATTTGTTGATTTGTCTGAGCTTAATCTGTTCCTCACAAGTGTATGAATAGTGCTGAGATGCCCCTGCTGATGGGTCATACAAATAACTAGCTTAGCTTGCTGGAACGAGTCTGGAAACTGTTCCTTATGTTTATTATGTACATTTTTTTCATTACTCATAGGTAATGTCTTTAGGATACTTTGGCTCCAAAGTAAGATTTTTCACTAACATAAGCTCTGCTTAAATTTCACTTTCTTGAATCGCTGTTTTACTGACTACTGTGTCAGATATCCTATCTGTTCAATAATACTGTATTAGGATTCGAAGTCCATTAATGTCGTAGTCTGCTTGTTCAGACAGTGGTATTTTGATTTTATAAATATATGTACTTTCTAATTTTATTTTTAGATTTTTAATTAAATTTATCTGAACCTTTATAAGGCTAAGGTATTTTGAATAATGCATTTTTAAGAAGAACTGTTACATTTTTGTTTTGTTTTTACACTCATTATTTTATTTCTGTAAAGATGTAAAGATGTCATCTACTATGCAAAACATAACAATACAAATTAGCGTGTGATTTGGCGTTATTGCATGACATAATCGGAAGCTATAAGAGAGAGAGAGAGAGAGAGAGAGAGAGAGAGAGAGAGAGAGAGAGAGAGAGATATTGAGCAGAATGGATTTCAATTAAATTGTATTACATTTTTAATTCATTCGGAACTCTTGGATTATTGCCATCTTTTTGACTATTTTTCAAATTTAATAAATACTGGTTAAATTCGTCAATAATCTAGAGAGCATACAAGGAATATTTCACACTGTTAAAATCATAATTATATACGTATTTATACGCCATGGGAAAATCATAATTATATACGAACTTACGTATCATAATTTGATAGTACTGGTATATTAAATTTTATTATTCCAACACTTTAGATGTCATGCAATTTTTAACGTAAATGGTACATTTAACTTTACCGCTCACTGAGTGACGATTGAGCAGGCAATACGTCAGTTTTATTTCGATGAATTCCTCCCACCCACCCTCACCCCTGACTCTCTCTCTCTCTCTCTCTCTCTCTCTCTCTCTCTCTCTCTCTCTCTCTCCTTTCGTTAATTTCAAAGTATATAAAGTTGCAAAAGGAAAGTTTATCTTGCTCAAGTCCTATTTTTGGTGTAACATATTATCGACGCAATCCCCAATTAAACTTTCCAACGCTTAATAGACAGAAGTCAAATATCAAATGCGATGCTATTCGCAATTAAACGCACCGTATTCCTTATTAAGGCGTAGACTATGGGCCGATGTATTTTTTAACCAACGGATCGATATTTTTAAAAGCTGAAATGTTATTGGCGACTATATAGATTTCATATATTGTATAGAACATCACACTCATCGAAAGGCCAATATTTTGAAGGAATGTAACAGAAAAAATTTCGCTTAATGAAAAAAGCTGAACAAGATTTCGAAATAACGAAATTATTTTCCGTTTTATTGATATAGTATTTCGTTCAGAGATAATCATGAAATAATACGTTTGTAAAATACAAAATAATATTTCGATTAAGCAAAATAATATTTATTTATTTTAAAGTATTATTTCATTTTCAAAAAAGAAAATAACGAAACACTTGCACACATATCATACCATATGACGGTCTCTCTTGTTTTACAAATATATGTGGGCGAAAAATTCGTGCGAGTAAGAAAAGAATTTGTTAAAACTATTCTTTTCTGGGGTCTAGGTCCAATGGGTATAATTGAGTGACAGCTTATTCCTGACGTTACTGCGGTGGAAAGCGGTAGACGTCACAATTGATGAAAACAGTAGACGTTTACACATCTTCGTTTCTCATTTGGGAGCTTTGAAACAAAAAAAAAAAAATAACCCCAAGTCTAGCATTTTGATTTTATAGTGGGAGTTAAGCGTGGAAAATGTAGAAAGGAACATAAATGATAAAGTTACAGGATTATACATAACCAACGTCATTTAAGTACTTTATGAATACCAGCTGTTCCTATGCACTGTGATCCGTGCATGCATCGATTTCACTGACAACTTCAGGATCTCAATATGTGTAGTTTGTTGTTTACAGCCGTACGTACAATTTTACAGGGTTCTTCTTTGCTCTCATGTATAGCCTATTTTGCATGGTTCTTCCTTGCTGTCATGTACCCTATTTTTGGAGTAAAACAACGACATTTCCTTTGGATTTTTTTTCTGTAAAAATCCAGTAAATTTTTAAATCACCCCAAAAATATATATTTAAAAGCATGCAAACTTACTTTTATATTTCTTTAGAATAATTAATAAATGATTTTAAGTAATCAAAATTTGTTTGAAAGCATGAAACATTTATTATGAATCATTTATGTGAAGGTACAAATTAAAGTTAATGCATCTGTCTAGCGACACTTTTCCTCGCCTGCTGGCTGTTACAGGCCGTAAGTATGGATGGGCAGATCGACGAACAGGACGAACAAGATCAAATCAAAATATATGTAGTGAGATATCATAAACCTCTGTGGTGTTACATGAAAGCACATATATTACTCCGACATTATTCTCATATTTGTTTTATTTAAAAATTTGAAAAGATGATACGTGAAAAACGGTGTGGACCCTGTAGCACGTAGCAAAAACAGTAAACAATTAATACAACCTGGGTTATTTATTAAAATTAAACGATTGTTTTCTTGTTCAAAATAGCACTTTCAAGAAATACTGACATCAGGTAGTGGTTTTACGTGAACATTGGTTGATACATGAATATTTGATTTAATAACTCGAACTGGACAGAGCATCGCAAACATCTTATATTAATTTTTATACTTGAACAATCCACACCAATTTATGGCGCAGCGTTTAATAATGTTTGCTATAAGGTACATAGCACTGTAAAATACCAAATTATGACGAGACTAGCTCAGTCGGTGCTTGTGCGTTCAGATTGCCCCTCCCGCGGTAAGCGGGGTGAGAAACCTTTCTTTTAATCAACTCATCCTCTTGAAACATGATGCGTAATACGATAATCCTCTTCTATTCTGTGTAAGAACTCCCTTTACAAGAATAAAGCTACTGACGGACAAATAGAAACGTTTAAATAACAATTACAATGCATTCGGAAAAAGTTGTAGTCTTACTGGCTTTTGTCACAGAAGATGAAAAAAAAGAAGAAATTAACAAAAAAATAAGAATAACTACATGGAAAGAAAGAAAAGTTTCCAACGCCTTTAATCTGTGACAGAGTAAATTTTTCTGGAGAGACTAACAATGATCATTCATAGCATGATGAAAGAAAAGGAGTAGAACATTTTTTTCCGCATGTGTTCGATATTTCAAGGAAAAGAAGTAATAGAACATTGTTTTCCGCATGTGTTTCATATTTCAAACAAAGGTGAATATACATTCATATTCTGCCATTTCATCACTTTCACGAGTATTTATAATGCGTGGCAGGCATGGTCGCCTTTTCTCCGGTTCACTGCCTTCGACCTCCAGCCCTGTAGCCAAGACTTAAAGTAGAACCGTGCGGACGGAAGGATAGGGATCATTAACTAAAATTTATTAGAGATTTGGTGGATCAAGGTCGATACGGATGAACGTGGTAGTTTCGTACAGAAATGCCTAACAAAATCGTGATTTCAACGTTTTGAAGCTACTAATTGGTTGAAATGAAATTGAAATAAAAATATATTTTGAGATTTTTAAAGGCAGTTAGCTCAGCTTTGACCCAAACGGTTGGACAGTGCCTTGTGAGTTAAATTAAAAATTCATATTCAAGGGGTAAAGACAATCGGGACTAATATGTAAATTTTTAAATGATAGCAAGTTAGATTTTTTTGGAAACATATCTTAATTCGAAGAGTCTCATAACAAATAAATAAATAAATAAATAATAAACTACTAATTGGTTGAAATCAAATTTCAAGAAACGTGTATTCTGAGATTTTGAAATACAGTCATCCACGATGTTAGGCTGGCGATTGAAATGTGCTTTGTGAGTTGAGTTAAAAATGTATGTTCAAGGGATAAAAATAATAGTGACTAATATATCAGTATGAGATGATAACAAGTTAGTTATTTCTTGCATCATCTCTTAACAAAAAATGTCTCACAGCAAATAGATAAACAAATAAATAGATAAATAAATAAATACATAAGGTTGCGTAAAGCACTAACTTTCGTGTAAATTAACTTAGTAACGCTATAATTACCGATATGAATGTTCATTTGTATTTTTTTATTTTAAAGAGGGCATCTAAAACTGTGTACAATGTAGCGTTGGCGCAGAAAGACCCAGTTTGCGATTTATACTGGAATGCCAGGAAACACTTCTCTCTCCCTCCCTCACTTCTCTCTCCCTCCCTCCCTCTCTCTCTCTCTCTCTCTCTCTCTCTCTCTCTCTCTCTCTCTCTCTCTCTCTCTCTCTTCAAAAATGCGCGTCTTTCAAAGCCTGTTGTGATGAGAAGACATACAAGACAAAATAGTGACTTCATAGTTTAATTTCGAAATGTAGATAATAATTAGCAATTAATCCTCAGTGGCTTTCTTTACTTCAAAGCTGACGACACATTATTTTGCATACTGTAAACAAACCCGATTTGCATTAAATACGAACTTTAGAATACACTTGATCATTTTCCTGTAACGTTTAAAGTCTTCGCTTTTACACTTTTTTTTACACTGCTATAGTTGGCTGAGTTTGTGTGAAAGCAAAACAACTGTGACTATCTTATCCATGATGTTGAGAACAATTATCTTTAGATAAAATGAAAGAAAATAATTATCCCATGGGTCGCAAGTCAACCCCACTCCCGAAAAACATCGATACGTAGTATTCAGCGTTTGTGATACTAAGCTTCTCGGTTTTTGTAAAACCCATTTTGGTATCTCTTTTGGTTAGTGTGTCTATGTTTATAAAGTCCATCTGAGTAGTGTATCTATGGTTATTCATTCCATCTGAATAGTGTATGTATGGCTATTCATTCCATATGAGTAGTGTATGCATGGCTATTCAGTCCATATGAGTAGTGTATGTATGGCTATTCAGTCCATATGAGTAGTGTATCCATGGTTATTCAGTCTATCTGAGTAGTGTATGTATGGCTATTCATTCCATATGTGTAGTGCATGCATGGCTATTCAGTCCATATGAGTAGTGTATCTATGGCTATTCAGTCCATATGAGTAGTGTATGCATGGCTATTCAGTCCATATGAGTAGTGTATGTATGGCTATTCAGTCCATATGAGTAGTGTATGCATGGTTATTCAGTCTATCTGAGTAGTGTATGTATATATATTTGTCATCTCAGTTGATTTTAATGTATGACTTGAAATCGAAATGGGGTGGGGAGTATACGGATAAATCCCGGGGTCAGTTTCAGTCATATATAAATGTATTTCGCACGTAGCGAATGCATACATCGATATAGGACTTGACTTATTTGGAAATTTCTATAAATATCACCCCTACGCTTTAACCCCAATATTACGGTAAAAACTTTAATTTTGTTAGCAATCTACATTTATCATAGGAATATCATTGAAGCAAGTTTTATTTTGTGTAGTTTTTTTTAGTGTAGTAAGAGCTGGAAATGATAGAGGGACATCAACAGTTTCCACATAGAACCAGTTATCACACTATAATGATTCATGACTCTGTACAGTATTTGTATACTGTTTTAATTAGTACTAATATCAAAGTAAACGTAAGGTACTAAATTACTATACAGAATTATAATAGTGTGTATACTGGTTCCATGTGATGTCTGCTATTTAATCCCTCTATAATAATAATAATAATACTGCAATAATAATGCAATCTTACAACTACTCGTATCACACAGTACTTTGTGTATTTTCCTGGTTAGCTAATTTAGTTATTTGTGACATTTGTGAGGTCTAATATAATCTTTCTGATAATAATAGGTCTAATGTAAATCTCTGATAATAATAGGTCTAATGTAGATCTCTGATAATAATAGGTCTAATGTAAATCTCTGATAATAATAGGTCTAATGTAGATCTCTGATAATAATAGGTCTAATGTAGATCTCTGATAATAATAGGTCTAATGTAGATCTCTGATAATAATAGGTCTAATGTAGATCTCTGATAATAATAGGTCTAATGTAAATATCTGATAATAATAGGTCTAATGTAAATCTCTGATAATAATAGGTCTAATGTAGATCTCTGATAATAATAGGTCTAATGTAGATCTCTGATAATAATAGGTCTAATGTAGATCTCTGATAATAATAGGTCTAATGTAGATCTCTGATAATAATAGGTCTAATGTAGATCTCTGATGATAATAGGTCTAATGTAGATCTCTGATAATAATAGGTCTAATGTAGATCTCTGATAATAATAACAACAACAACAACAACAAGACGATGATGGTTATGGTGGTGGTGAATAATTACGACAGTTGCCTGTTATTTAAAGTCATAAATTCAATCTATGTTGATATCTATAAGTTATATTGTATTTTAATATAAGCATACATGTCGTTATTGATGTTTATATCATTTTTATTTACAGACGACCTTGACCCTATGGGTGTCGTTGTGGTTGGAGACAAGCTGGTAATCACAGACTGGAAGTCTTATAAAGTCCATGTGTACAGACGCCATGACGGCATGTTGATGTCTTCATCAGACAGACTGGAGTCATGGCCCCTTGGCGTGTGTTGTGTGAATGACACGGACTTATGTGTGGCTATGAAGGACGGTACCATAACACTCATGTCGGTATCGGACTCGGGTCTCATTTCGAGGGGTACAACATTTCATTTACGACCATCATTTGATCGCTGTTCTGGTGTAGCTGGATTCAGGGACAACTTTGTTGTCAGTGGTGTGAAAGACAACACGATCTGTTGGTGCGTTGTGTCGATACAAGATGGACGACATGACAATTTATACAAAGTCTGTGGATGGGGAGTGAGTTGGATGACGACAAAAGAAAACATGGTTTATATCTCGTGTTTTGCTGACTCCCCTGACGACAGAGGTGTGTATGGATTTAATTTAATGAATCCAAGTCAACCGCCATACACATACAAACATAAGGGACAGTCATGTCCATATGGAATAACTGTAGATGATAATGGATATTTATTTCTGTGTGACAATGATTCCAATTCGTATTCTATTCAGGTGTCGACAGTCATGTAGGAAAGCCTATTTATTTATCTTAAGTAAATTATAAATACAATTTTCTTTATTGCTGTATCATTTAAGACTATTCTAATTTTATATAGGTATGTTCATTATTTATTTTTAATAACTGTATATATTGGTTGCCATCACAAAAATGTACACACACGAAATTCCTACGAGGAAGTCAACTTGCTCAGAGTTCCAAATATAATAACCGCCAGGTGTCACTTTCATTGAGACTTTTAGCGCGCGACGTAAAAACCGGTTTTGACTGGTTTACATAGGGCCATAGAACACAATTAATTTTACTATATATTCTCTACATTTGTTTCTCAGTACTGAACTTTCCACTGTGTGACAATCAATACAAATCATATGTCAATCTAAGATACCTTCAAAGATGACTTTACGGTGAAGTTCTTGTCAGGGGTTGACCTGTATTTTTTTGAGAGGCTGAATTGTAAACAAAACACCATGCAATGGAACACAGATTTCACTTCCGGATCATCACCAAGGCCTTATTACTCACTGTGCACTGTCGCCGAAATACACACAGACAACCACACCATAAGCTCATATTCTAAAGAATAAACAATTGCCTTTAAATCCTTGCCAAGAATGCCTAAATCTAACTCTTGTATCTCCACCAAACGGAGACAGGAAAAAATGATCTAAAAATAGACTGGGACTACATTCGTGGGTACTGAACCGGAACTATTAATTGTGACCTAAGGCCATAGATGGCATAGCCTTGCCTGAAAATGGCGGCGTACCGTGGACATTGGTGTTGTAGTGTGTATCTCTTCAAGAGGTTCGATAATGATCGTGCAAGGAATATTTAGGAACTAGGAAATAAAGGAATAATCGGTATGCACAGGTATGTGGAATTTTAGTGATAAAAATAATGCATCAATTAGATACAAGAAAGGTGTGATAGAGTCGATAATAACCTGAAGTAAACGCATGCAGCTGGGGATCTTGTCAAAAGCATTCAACAATAACAAATATGAAAAAATATATGATAGCCAGGGTTGGGTGCCAAAAGGCAGCAGGAAAAAGGAAAATATGTTTCCTATTGCACCGGTTTTACAATTAGAGTAGGTAGGCATTTTTATTTTGTTTTTAATTCAGAGTAAGTGGGTAGATAGGCATTATTATAATAAATAAAATGGGAACATATATTTGAATGAGACAGTGATTAGTATATATAACTTACTAAGAGAATCAAGTACTGGGATAAACTAGATGGATAAATCAGTTTCATGATTTTTTTTTTTGTTATTGATTTTTTGGGGGTCCCCATGGGCGGGGAAGTGTTACAGTTGGTATTAAAAAATAGAGATGGTCGGCCGACCGGAAATTTTCTTTTGCAGTCCTGCTTAACACTGCAGAGTCAGACAAAATCATGCAAAATGAGACAGTCCTCAGTTTTTCTTTTCTTGCTTCATTTTTATATGTTCATTAGCTAGTTCAACACAATTTTCAAAATGTTAAAAAGCACTTATAAATTATACATTTTTGGAAAGTTCATGTCTTGAGAAGTCAAAATCTTAAATCCTTTTTAAAATATATAATTCTTTAAATTTTTACCGAATTTTTTAAAATTTGATCATGAAAACAAGGTGTCTGCATAGCACACAAAGCACAACATTAATGCACATACCATTAAACAACATTCTTTAAATCCCCTCTTTTGTAATCGTCCAGCAGTTTATATGAATAAATCGCACTGTTTATTTGATTTTATACCATTCTTTGTATCCTCGAACCTGAGATAAATATAAAAAAGAAAAATAATTTTCTTTCACATTAGTAGAACATCCCTGGATTATCATAAAATGTGCTTTTTCAGATTAAATATTTTTAGCACGGCTTAATAGTCTATAGCTGAGGAAAACTTGATTACAAGAACTGTTCACTGTCAGTACCTTAAATTCAAACTCTTCCATTAAACTGACAACACCATAAAATAATCAATTGGATATAAACAATATTGCCTCTAAAATCGTTTTACATTTTTAAATTTAAGTGTACATATATTTTAAAAGAAATAAAATAATTAGTTCTTGCACATATTATTGACGGTACTGGTACTTAATTTCTTTAATAACATATCATTGTAATTTACCAAAGAATATTATTTCTGAAAAGATTATATTATTAATGACGTTATTATTTTGATAATTTTTTGACTTAATAGACATTTAAAGCAATATATCACTTTTCAGGAACTTTGGCATGTTATAATTGACTGAAATTGAGAAGAGTTGTTGAGTGTGACAAATTGGTTATAATTAGATGATTACATGCACATAACAACTGATGATACAAGAATTAGAAAGAGTATGTTGTTGTTGTTGTTGTTGTAGGGTTTAACGCCATTTTTCAGCACAAGATAGGCTATACATGGCGGCCAGTATAACTGGTGGAGGAAAAACCCTGGAAAACCTCGTGAAGAACCACCGACCCACAAGAAGTTACTGGCAAGCTTTCTCACATACTCACGTTAGCCGAGCCTGAGACTCGAACTCATGCAGACAGAGGTGAGATGTCAATGATTCGGAACGGTGAGTGTTTTAGACCACTCGGCCACTCGGTGTCTCTAGAAAGAGTTTAAAGTAGCATTCCTCAATATTGTTTTACCCAAGATATTACTTGGCCAGTGTACCATTTTACAGCATTTCCTTCCTGGAATTTGGAAAGCATATTTCACTTTTTTCCCAACAATAATAGTGTTATATTCATTTCCATTTTCAATCATTGAGTATGCATGATGTGCAAGTTTTTTAACATTCACAGTAAGTTCCTCTGTGGTAAGATTTAAACCTTTGTGTCCATTTTCAGTTTTATTTATTCTAAACACATCTTTGTCCTGTCCTAGTCTTTGCTTTAATACTGTTTTCTAAATGTCAGTTGAGTTTTCAAAGCTGTCTTTGTCAGCTTTTGTCTGCAGTCTTTCAATGGCTGAATCAAGTTCTTCACTATGCCAAAGTTCCCACAATTATCTTGCTAGTCACAATGTACCTTCTACAACTATTAATTTTAATAAGAACACTATACTATATAAGCGGTAAAAAAAATTTACATAATCATTTTTCTTTAATTTAAATTGTCCGCAAAATAATAATTGTCATAAAACCATACGCCACCCACTACATACTAATTCACAGCACTTATTTTTGCATTGTCAGTTATCAGCAATTGCAAATATGATCTTTATAATAAATTTAATTAATTACTTAAATTTAAAGTATTTGATTATATTGCAACTACCTGTTTACCCATCCATATACTTTCGCATGCGAATTAAAGTCAACAGCACTAGAATTAGGACAGAGTTGTGACGGAGGTAATTTGGTGATAACTTTTCGAGAGTTTAGGGTAGGGGATATTTTGGATCGTGGTTCGCTGAAAACCGCAGCTTTGATCAAACTAAAGTATGTTATACATGCAGACAAATGTCTGAATTTACTTAAAAACTATGTTCTTTTAAGTTCTATTGCGTAGAAATGGGGGTACGAAAGTTGTAAAGTTTGCTCTTATTCAAGTTCATTAAAATTATATACAATACGATTTTATAGTAATGTTTTAATGTACATACCCTTTGGTAGCCTCAAAAGTAATGATTAGTTGCCTCATTCCAAGGTTTCCTTTTGATTTGGTATTTTTCTGAATTCTTTTTACTCTTGTGGGTTTTTCATGATTCTTCAATATGGCGGCTGAAATTCCCAAAAATTAGCACCATCACTATTTTTTCCCAGTGCGTTTAATATATGTACTGCGGTAAATAATAAAAACTAAAGTACATGGTGATTAAATATACGTTTATCTGTTTAAATCCTTCCATTTCAGACATTTAGTTTTGAACAATACTTGCGTAGTAGCGCCTCTTTGATGTAACTGCGCTATATGGGGAATTAGTCACAAGCAAGAGAGTTTTTCTTTACTACATTTAATTAAACTCTGATACCTCTAGTTCCTCATGCTGACTCCCTACACTGATGATGATGATGAGTAGGTGGTTTATAGCCGTCTATGCACTGAGTGCTTCCACGACTTAGAGTCCCGGGCTGGACCAGAGGCCCCTGGCGGGACACTCTATGCCCTTGGCTGGGCGATAGCCCCTTTAGGGGGGCACACGGCCCGGGCTGGATGTCGTCCCTGTCGGAGCGACACTGCTCCCCCAAAGAGGCACTTAGTCCCGTGCTGGACTTTTAGCTCCAGAGCTTTTGCGATACCAGTTGACCTTTGACATTCATTCGATCCAGCTGCGAGCAAACATCCCAGAGGCAAGACAGAGGCGGAAAGAGACCCGGAAGGAAGGCAGCTCAAAGCGGCACGAAAGCGCCCCAAGGACAGCCACACAAGGCACCCCGACGGCAACAGCAACGGCAACAGACGCCCCCAAATGGCAGGGCCGGGTCAGGGTCAAATCAAGTCCAGTTGTGCTAGCGGACTGCCCTATACCAATATTGTGTTAGCCACCTGTGTAATTGGTTGAGCAATTGTTTATGGTTGTAAATTTTGAATATTAGTGTGTTTGAATTTTGTGTACAGAGTGTACTTGCACGTTTGCCGAAAATGTTTGCCAATCAGGTAAGAGGTGGGCCCTCTTTTTAAAATTTATGGTAATCATTTTATTGATTGGTGAGTTTTCATTTTAGACGGCGGTTCTAAAGGGTCAAGGTTGTATTTGGCCCGGTCTTCTTGTGCCAATTTGAAGACCCTTGGTTATGGGGGGGGGGGGGAGGCCTCTTTCTCGAAGAGTCTATTGTATTCATTACGAGCGGAAACTACAATACCCCCTTCTTGCGAGGTGTAATTGTAACTCGTAATGAATGAGCGTTTTCCGGATAGGGTTTGTGGGGCAGCAGGCAGTGCCGCCTGGACTGCCCCTTGCCTTTGAGTTTGTCCGGGGTGAGACAGCAGGTGGGGTTTGTCCTGGACTGTCCCTTGCCTTTGATGCGATGCAAACACCTACATGCCGGGGTCATGGTAGGAAATCTTTGCTCAGCGTGGGGTTGCCGAGGTCTGGATCCCACCCAGGTATTGCAAGTATATTTTCCTAGCACCTGTTTGATGTTCCCAGCGAGGGTGTTTATGTTGGTGTGTGCTGGGAGGGCTTGTGGGGCAGCAGGTAGAGCGACCTGGACTGCCCCTTGCTTTGATGCTTGTCTGGCAAATTTTGTTGAATAGTTATTAACATCTTTTTTTGTTTGGCAATTGTTGTTGAGTAGGAATGGACATCTTTTCTCTGTACATTTTCCTGTTTCTGGTTATCGGTTGATGGCTGACTACAATGGCTTATGGTTTGTGTCTTCTTTATTTTCTTCTTCTGTTATATCAATATATATATATATATATATATATATATATATATATATATATATATATATATATATATATATATATATATTTCTCCTTTTCTTCTTTAGTTAAGGTCTTCTTTATATTTGCTTCCTCTTGTTTTCTGTATTCCTTCTTTAGATTGGTTTCTTCTTTATTTTCTGCATCTGTTACCGATGTATCTCTTTACTTCGTTGCTGTTAATCCTTCCTTTTCGTGGTGTCTGTTCGTTCTGGCATTGTCCGTCAGTTTGTTGTTTGTGTTAGGTTATTTTATGATATTACGTGAACTAGTATTGTGTAAATAATTATATTTGTTGTTGATGGGTGTTCAAGAGGTTGATGTGTTCCTATGGTTTGGTTTTAGTTAAGCGTGAGATGTTGTGTGTGTGGGCTGAGTTTTGGTTGGCTGTTGGATTGGTGAGTTTGAATCCTTTTTGTATTGTTGCGGTGTTAGTTAGTATTGTATGCTGATGGATTGAAAGCAAGGGATTGAAATGTTCAATTGTTGGGTGTGCAAGGCGGGAAAGGTTTCGTTTATAAGGTCGTTTTTGATTGGTTGTTAGACGAGAGAGTTTCAATCCTTTTTTGTGGTTTTGTTGTAACATTGACTTTGGGTGTCTATTAAGGTATATAATTTGGTTGGGTTTTTATTTCATTTTGTCTTAATTAGGTTGCTTGTTAAATTATGATGAATTTTGAGTCTATATTTCCTTTAACAGGCTAGTTGGTAAAATTGTGGGTTGTTATTAATTTCTTTTGTAATTCTAATAAATTGATGGTGTGAGTAATGTTTGGGATTACATAAAGGTATTAATTGTATTAAAAATAGGAATTTGGTTGTTATTATTTGTTTTAACTTATATCAAATGTATTTATTTAAGATATGTGTGATGGGGTCATAGGTTGATTCTGATTGGTTGGGGAATTGACGGCGTTTCAATCCTTTTGTGTCGTGGTTAGCTTGTCTAGTGTTGTGATTTGGGGGATTGAAACCAAAAGCATTGAAATGTTTGATTGCTTGGGTCTAATAGGCGGGAGATGTGGCGTTTGTTAGGACGATTTTGATTGGTTGTTGGATTGAAGAATTTCAATCCTTTTGTGTTGCATATTTTACTCGAGAATTAGAATTGAAATTTGGGTTTAATATTTAAGCTGTTTGGGCTTCTCTCCGATTTAGATAATAGCGCGTTTGTTGGTGTAGAGATATTGTTGGGGTTGTATAATTTAATCTTTAGTGGGTCCGATTTTAATAGATTAATGTTGATATGGGGTTATTTATGTTAAACTGCATTGTTTTAACAAGTTAAGTCCTAATTTGTTGGTTAAATGGCGTTTAAACTAAGATTAAGTTTAGAATAAGATTAAATTAATGTAAATGGTGGAATGGTAATTATAAACTGAATTCTTTACCTTGAGTAATGTGTGTGTTGTGTAGTCTGTCCAGTCCACAGGTTAGTTTTCCTTTGTTCCTTTGTTCTGGGGAGTGACCCCCTGCAGCTGCAGCCATGTGCTTGCAGTGTTGATTGCTGTTTGTAGTCCTAGAATCTCAATTTTGGTGATATCCTTTGATAAATCCCATTTGTGTATCCTTTTCATCTGTTTTGCTGTTTTTCTTGTATTCCTTGAAGTCATATCTCGGTGTATTTTGATGAAATCGGCAGCAGCGTGGCGCACGTCCGTCCTCTCCGGCGTCCATCTTGAATCTGGTGAATGGACTCCCTGCACTCTCTCTCTCTCTCTCTCTCTCTCTCTCTCTCTCTCTCTCTCTCTCTCTCTCTCTCTACAAGGATTATAGTCACGCGTGCACCTGGGTGCTTTGCGACTGGTTTTGGCCCGGGCTGGCGATAGCCCCTTAAGGGGGCGCTTGGCTCTCGGCTGGGCCTTTACTGCAAGTGGGAGGTGTGAGCATGGTGCCATCACAGCATCCCGTATCCATCAGCGAGCAGACATCCCCGTGGCGAGGCAAAGGAGGACCCAGAAGAAAGCGGCGCAAGAAAACACGAAAGCGCCCCGTGGACAGCCTCACAGGGCGCATAGACGGCAACAGCAACTCACGCCCCCAAACGGTAGGGCCGGGTCAGGGTCAAATCTGGTCCAGTTGTTTTATCGGACTGCCCTATATCAGTATTGTGTTAGCCACCTGTGTAATTGTTCGAGCACTTGTTTGTGGTTGTGAATTTTGAATTATATTGTGTTTGAATTTTGTGTACAGAGTGTACTTGCATGTCGGCCGAAAGCATGTGCTAATCAGGTAAGAGGTGTGCTCTCTCTTTTAATATTAATGATAATCATTTTATTTGTTGGTGAGTGTACATTTTAGACGGTGGATCGAAATGGTCAAGGTTGCTTTTGGCCCGGTCTTCTTGTGCCATTTTGAAGACCCTTAGTTTGAGGATGAAGGGGGGCCCTCTTTCTCGAAGAGGGTATTGTATTCATTACAAGCGGGAACTACAATATCACCTTCCTGCGAGGCGTAATTGTAACTCGTAATTAGTGGGCGTTGTCCGGATTGGGTTTGTGGGGCAGCAGACAGTGCCGTCTGGTCAGCCCCTTGCCTTTGAGTTTGTCCGGGAGGGAGGGGGTGTTTGTGGAACAGCAGGGGGGATTTGTCCTGGACTGTCCCTTGTCTTTAATACGATGCAAACATCTGTATGCCGGGGTCATGGTGGGAAATCTTTGCTCAGCGTGGGGTTGCCGAGGTCAGGATCCCGCCCAGGTATTGCTAGTATATTTTCCTAGCACCTGTTTAATGTTCCCGGCTAGGATGTTTATGTAGGTGTGTGCGGGGGTGGGGTTTGTGGGGCGGCAGGTCGAGCTACCTGGACCGCCCCTTACCTTTGCGCTTGTCAGTTTGTGTTGGTGTGTGTTGGGGTTTGCGGAGCAGCAGGTGGGTCTCCTGGACTGCCCCTTGCCTTTGATGCGATTGTAGTAGGGACATTTGATATGGTTCAACTGTTTTTCTATTTTCTGGTCGTGTACATAGCCATATCGGATAGAATCCACACTTCAATAAATGTTCTGCTTCTGCAGTTTAAAACAATACAAGCAGAGTCTTTACAGCATACTCACCCCAAGCAGCAGAGAGGGTGAACCCTACAACTTTGCAGAGACCTTATTTTTTGAAACTAAGGGTTCCTACGAAGGCTGAAAAAAGAAGTTTTTGCATTAATAATGAAAACTTCTCTAACTGACCAGATTTTTTCCGATTTTTTCACGTGCTGGTCACTCAATTTTTGTCGTTCACCCTCTCTGCTGCTATAAATTAAACAGCCATTATAGATATTATCAATAATGAATATTGAAGAACCACACTCAGCTAAATTAGCTCGAGAGCGACTAAAGGCAATTAAAAAATATCTACCTGTTCGTGATTCTGTTAAGCAACAACTACAATCGCGTCAGGAGTATAAGATGGAATTTGCAGAAGGTGCAGAACGATTATTTAAATCTATCACTGAGACTACTAAAGGTATTCTACCTGCGTTAGAGAAAACCGCTGAAGCAATTCGAAAAATAGCAAAAAGAACAAGAAAGACAAAAGAAATTTTACGTAAACTTCCAGCCGAAATAGCTGCTGCGATGCCAGTCCCGGAAATACCTGAGGATGAAGATCAACCTGAAGGTGCTGAAGCAGAAGGTGATGAAGCAGAAGGTGCTGAAGCAGAAGGTGATGAAGCACTAGCCCCTGAACCAAAATCAGCAGGTCTTATGAGTACTGATGAATTGAAAAATAAATTTGATGAAAAAACTATTAAAGTAATTAATAATTTGAACCTAGATCAACTAGCTAAATTTGCTGTGGATAGTTTTAGTCAAAGAGGTAAATTAATGAAACCTGAACACGCTAAAGATATTAAATCCAGTGAACAATGGCAAAAATATTTATATCGCATGCGTATGGGTGTTGAACAAGCTAGAGATAATGATTCATTATATAAGGATTATGAGATGTAAATTGATAAATTAATTCAATTAAGAATAGAGGAGAAACAACAAAAGAAACAAAAAGCACCACCAAAACAAAAAGCACCACCAAAACAAAAAGAACCAAAACCATTTGAGCAATCACTTCGTGATTATCCAGAATCACCAAAAACACCACCGAAACCAAGTAAAAAGAAACCACCGAAACCAAGTGAAGAGGAAGAAGAAGAATTTCAAGACGCTCCCGGCGCAACTGGAAGTGGTCTAGGAAGTGGTCTTATTACTTGTCCCAATAACGTTCTTGCTGATGTCGATCGAATAGAAATCCTCATTGGAGGAAAACGAGCTGGTAATAATTCCCCAGAAATCATTAATGAAGCAGCTGATATTTGCAAACGATTATTTACAGGCGGTATCATGGATATTAATGTATATCGGTCTCTCATTAATGAAATCGCCGATGATTATCATAGTGACTAAGTATGTAATTAGTGATAAAGTCACTTAATAATAAGATGATCATACACAATACTCGTGGACCTACCATGGACAGGGTAATAAACTCTCGATTACCAGTATACAAAACGACCTACGGAGATGGATTAGGTGATGTTGTTCAGGGTCTGTTTAGAAGAATAGCCCCAAAAGCAATACCGATTGCAAAGCAACTAAGAATGAAAGCTATTGATGTTGTTCGTGAAAAAGGTATAAGCGCTGTTGGTAATCTCGCTAGCAAAGCATTCTCAGCAATCAAAGATAGACTATCAAGATTAATACGCAGACCACAAGCAACCCGACCTCAACCTGTGAAATTGGCTAGCACTGAAGTGATGCCCGCAAGTGTAAGTAAAATAATAAATCAAGCCGCTAATCAAAAACTAGCGGAGTTGGCTGATGTACCAATGTCAGACAAAGAAAAAAATATAACCGCTAGTCTGATAGCAGGAAGTGGTCTCACTTCCCGAAGTGGTCTTCGTGTTAGACGAAGACGATAATAATAAAGATGTTTAAGCGCATATCTGATCCCGCGTTTGACATGGATGCACCAGTTCTCAAAGATGAGTCTGTGCGCGATTATCAGTATTATTCTTATGACGCACGAATGCCAGATCAGCGTGGACGAATCGAACTACAGGTTCAGGATACAAGTAGATATTTCTTACCCGCTGAAGCATTTATCGAAGTTGAAGGTGAAATTATAAAGACAGATAATACCGAGTACGCCGTTGAGGTTAGAACTGGTTTTGTTAATAATGGTATTATGGCGTTATTTGACAGCGCTACGTACATGATTGACGGAAAAAATATTGAATCAATTCAGAAAGACGACGACGTTGCCACAACGATACTTGGACTTGCAAGATACAGCGATGATTATTCAAGATCAGCTGGTCCATCAATGATGTTCTCAAAAGATACTTCTGACCACCCTGACAATAGACATTATAATTCAGTACAAACACCACGGACTACTGCAGTCGATCCACAACCAGCTGGAATGATAGACCGGCCTGCTGCTGATTTTTCGTTATTGCAAAGTGTTAATCCAGAATTCAACTTAGGATTTACAGCACGTCGAGCAATGTTAAAGGGTAATAGGAAAACATTTTCTTGTGTGATTCCACTGTCACATATCTTTGGATTCTGCAGACACGTACGAAAGGTTGTTTTTGGAGCCAAACACACAGTTGTACTTGTGCGAAAAGGCGATGATAATGATGCAATGTGGCACGTTGAGGGAGTTAATGATGCTGCAACTGCGGCACTTCATGGTAAAGTTAAACTGACCAAACTTTCGCTGTGGATGCCAGTGATGACTCCAACAATATCTGAAGAAGATCGGTTACTATCTTTTATGAGTCAAGGTGGTAAATCAATGTTATCATGGTTAACGATGACCACAGATACTACTCAAAGTGCAATTAATGGTCTATTCACATGGCAAATAGCTTCTCAGCAAGGTGTTTCTGCACCGCGACATATATTTATTGCGCTTCAAAATACTGCACGAGTAAATAATCAGACACAAAGTATAATGATATTTGACAAACTTGGTGTTTCTGAAGTTTCATTAAGGATTTATGGACATCAAGAACCATCTGAGGATATATTACTGAATTTCGATCAAAATCATGTAGCACGTGCATATCATCGATTAATGACATTCATGGGACGTGATCAAAATATTGATACTGGTTTACAAATATCTCAGTTAGATTTTACAACGTTGTATCCGATTTATTACTTTTCTCTAGAACATTTAGATTTAACCAGACAATCAGTAGTTGATATACATTTTCGAGCTCGTGTGAATCGAGGATTAATTCCTAATTACAGAGCAATCGCAGTTATACTCAGCGATAAATCGATGTTACTCGAAGGTGTTGGTGGACGAATGAGAGTTATTGATGTTCCAGTAGAAAATATGTAAAATATTTTCTAAGCATGTAATTAGATCGTTCATAATATTAATAATGTCATATCATCACGTTAGTGTGAGTCTGACTCTTGGTCAGATTAAAAAGCTGCAATCAGCATCAAAAAATAACTGTGGAATAAAAATATCGCTAAAGCGAGAACAGATGACCGGTGCAAATAAATTATCGTTGACCGAGCGTCAGTTCAAAAACTTCAATGAAGCTAAAAAATTAAATAAAGGTATAAAACTTAATCTTTCTGCGGGCGCCATCAAAGATATTGCTAAATCGGGTGGTATATTTCCACTTCTCGCAGCTATACCAGCTTTAATAGTAGCTGCAGCCCCAGCTGTTGCAAAAGCAGCTGCATTAGATGCTGTTGGAATAGCTGCTGGAATGGCGTTAAAGAAAGCAACCGGACAAGGAATCAAAAAAAGGGAAAAGGTCTAAGACTACCAGGAACCCCGTATTCGTGGTACGGAAAGGGTCTAAGATTACCAGGGACCCCGTATTCGTGGTACGGAAAGGGTCTAAGACTTCCTGGGACAGTTTACTAATATCACCCATGTCGAATTTTGATTTACTTAATGCTGCTAAGCAACTAAAAATTAAAAATTTCAGAGGTGTTTTTATGCGCGATCAATTACCTAAAAAACCAAACAATATTGAAACCGGTATCATTAATCTCGATAAAAACTCTGGCCCAGACACGCACTGGGTCGGATATGCAATTGATCCACGTGGAATTATATATTTCGATTCGTATGGATTAGCACCACCAAAAGAATTTTTAAAGTACGTTACCGGCAATATTCCAGTCTGGTATTCAACACTACCAACACAAAAAATAACTTATCCTCCAATATGCGGTCGTGAAACCCTCGCTGTGCTTGATGCTGTATCAAAATCAGCAGCGCCACCTCATAAAGTCGTGCACGCGTTCACTACACTACGTCATAACACTTAAACAGATATCAGTAAATATAATGGTAGATATTTACGGAAGATCTACTCGCAAAGATCAGAAGAGTGTCGATTTATCTAAATATGCAACTCTTGATCAGCTCAGAAATGAAATCGATGATTTATTAAATATCACAAGTGTGGATCAAAATGAAGTAGTCGTTTTTCAAGACAAACAAGGACGATTAAAAACGAGTAACATACAACTACTAGATGTACTTGTACGAATTCCCAACGCGGTTGTTAATAATATCGTTACTTTTACTGATCAAGGTAAAATACAGGATTCCAGTAAATCGGTTAACGACTATGTTAAGAAAACTGGTGATGTATTTACTGGTGACATTATGTCAGGAAGAAAATTACGTATCTTGGAGATCCAATCGCAAATACAGACGCAGCAACAAAAAAATATGTCGATGATCAAGAATCCAAGTACGTGTCAGTGCGCGGTGGTATAATGCGTGCATTTCTCGACATGAATAATAATGGTATTAATAATCTCAGAACACCAGAAACAGATTTTGACGCTGCAACGAAGAAATACGTCGACGATAAGGAAATTCCAATAACGAATTCGTTAACGACAATCAATGATGGAATTGCTGCATTTAGAACTGATTATATTAATCATGTACAAACATTTCTAAATTTTCGTAGAAATGTAAACAGATCTATTAACGACTTTTTTGGAACTCCACCAGTCGTTGACATAAAACTTACCGACATTAAGATGAAAATCAACGATATTGTTAGTGAAATTCCTAATATCATTGAAAAAACGAATCTTATTAAAATTCCTCACAAGCAGATCTTCAACGTAGTATACACAGTAGCATCAGGATTAGGAGTATGGACACTGCAAGATAATAACCTCAAACACACCGCAGAAGTCACTGGTGTATACAGACTGTCCGTATTTAGTAGTGCAAAATTCAGTATATTTACTACATTTCCATGGCGTTATTCAATCGATACTTTTTCTGGAGTTGTATCCGTTATAATAAATAAAGATGCGGAAGAAACATTTCTGCTGGAAGCATCTGATAAAAAATTAACCAGAGCACTATACTGGTGGTGTTTGGACTTTGTGTGTGAAACTCCTCAATTAGTTATCTAGATAAATATAATGAATCAAGATTCATTTATCGACGTTCAACGTCACAGATACACTCAAGTATGTGAGTGTCAAACCAAACTAAAAAATATAATCGACGATTACACGATAAAGGTAAAATAATATCGGCGACTTATGGTTGTTATTGATATAATAGTATACTCGGTTTCTGCTGTTATTTCTGGAACTGGATTATTACTATCAACAATAACGATGACAGCGCCTGCAGTTGTAACAATTATAGTTTCCACGGCAATAACATGCGCAGGTATTTTCAGTATTATCGCTAAGAAAATATCTACGTGTACAAATGATAAATTAAACGAGTACATAATGAAATTGCACACAGCAACATCAACTTATTCTAAATTATGCTTTCCTTGTATCTCAGTGATGGTAAAATATCTGATGAGGAATTTGCAACGATAATGGAAACTTATCATGAGGCATTCAAAGTGGATGATAAAGTGGAGGGTTGAATTTCCGCTCTATTAAATACGGAGTATTTTAAATAATGTCATCGTTAGAATTACTTCAAAAACTACTATGATATCATTAAGTTCAACCAATCCTGAATTTAGCGTTAATTTTCCAACTGCAATTCTAGCAAAGGAAATAGCGCTAGCACAATTACGAGTTTATCATAGCTGGCCTAATATTAGGTCAAAACCGTTTGGTGGACAACCAGTAAATAATTCACTTGTATTTGCGAATAAGAATAAACCTGATGGAAGTCCTGATTGGCAAGTTGTTGGAATTACAACGGGTAGTTATCAAATAGACGAGATTAATGATGAGTTCCAACGCAGAATTAAATCTATCACAGGGGAAGAATCTAAAATAGCGATTACTGCTTACGAACCAACACTATCAGCGGTGATTGAAATAAATTCTCCTGATTAGCTCGTAGATATTTATCAAAGTTCGATCAGATCAGTGTTAGGATGGCCTGAAGTTGCACCTGTTTATAATGGAGTTTCAGAACCAACTAAAAATGAATTTAAAACGAGTGAAGAAAAATTCATTAAAAATCCAGAATATCGAGGAAAACAACCATGGAGTAATACAAGATTTGGATTTCCAAACGACGATAGATATTACTTTACCGATTTTGACGGTAAAAGGATCCCCAAGTTGAATAAAGCAATTTTTATTATTAACACAGACACCAAGACGAAGATTAGTTTCTATACTGTTGATGTAGGATTTATTAAACATTTTTTAGATACTCTTAAATCCGAATACGATAAAACGTTTAATAATTTAAGAAATTTAATTATTTCATTATCTCAACATTACAACGATAACTTAAAGCAGCAAATAATCGAGTCAATAAAACACTTAAATGGGGTCTTATTCGATTTATACATCGTCAATCGAAGTATTATAAAAAATGCGACTGAACTCGATGGAAATCGTTACACAAATCCAGAATCTAAACAAATATTTCTTAATCATTACAAAATAACAGAAAAAGATTTACAAACATTTATTATACCAGATTTAAATAACGCTGAAATGAAGAAATCATTAAATGATCTTATTGAAGAATATTATCCGAGAATAATTGAATCATGGAGAAAAATAGCCCCACCACCGGTTGTACTAAAACATAATAACAACCCTTTTGGTGCCGGACGTCATATATCGCCAGGCATTGTAAACATAACATCAGTTATTGCAGTCAATCTGGTATGCGATGTTATTGAAGGTAGCTATCAGGTAGATCTTTCTAAGTCTAGCCAGGCCCAGCAAGGGTACATATTATTCAGTTTTAGTCCGTTGGCCCCCCCACCCCGTTGGTTAATTGTATCAGAGCCAATTAACCCTGTGTACCTGCGAGTTCATAATCCGTTATTATCAAGGATACACTTTAAACTTACAGACCAAAGCAATCGCATTCTGGACACAAGAAATGAAGAACTAAATATAAATCTGTATGTGAAATCATAATGCGTTATCATAACAAAAAAAAATATCCGGATGTCGTCTATGATACAATACAATACAGTATATTATATACTTGTCAATATAACCTTGCCTGCGGTCTCATTCAATGCTAATCGGCAACTTTCCCTATGAAGACTGTGGCTGCATATTGATTATTCCATAAAGGCTGTGTATATGTGGCCGATTACCGCGTAAAGTTATTTTAAGAACATTCGCTATGACTAAATCAATATCCTTGGTTACGGCTTACGCATAGACTCAGTGTTAATGCAGAATTATAAGATAAGATAAGAATTCTTTATTTCAGACTACATAGTCCATACATCTAAATTAAAATACGGATATAAAGTAAAACATTGTAAACATAAAAGAACATATATATCATATTTACAGGTATACAGACACATCTACAACAATGGA
>JAECUM010095729.1:0-32836 GCA_016617855.1 Megalonaias nervosa | reverse complement strand
TCTCTCTCTCTCTCTCTCTCTCTCTCTCTCTCTCTCTCTCTCTCTCAACATTTAACCTACTGTAATGTACATATGGTGATAAATATTTCTTCTTTATATGTAAAGTTCTGTGCAAGTTACAACAATTTTATCTTGCCCAGAAATAAGTGTCAAATATATATATGCTTTTCATGACAAAGGTCTTCAACTTAGGCAACATTCTCTCCTCCCACATTTTGTTCCCAAACCAAATCCTCTACACATGTATCCATACAACAAAGTCACACCACTAACGATTAGTCGAGGCTAACTGTCCTTGTACCTGGTAGGAGTAAGTGTGATTGAACTTTAATTTTATCTCGCCATTTCTAACACCACAGAAGAAATCACTTTTCTGTGCTGCTTCAAGGGGTGTCAAATGCCCGTATTTGAAGATGCATTTCACTTCAACAATGCCACTCATTTCTTTACAATGTTTACAATGAAACAGGGAATCTGGATTAGCTGCTAAAAAACAAGAATTAATTGATACAATAAGACTACAGTCTTTTGTACTGATTTTATGTTCATTTTTATTACTAAATTGCACATAGGTAACTAATGCCTTCTTTTCCTTTTCTTTCCCATTCCAAAGAATTGGAATATGGGTCCTTATTATATCCAGCAAAGCACTTCACAAGATTAGCTGGTGGTGTTTTTTTCTTTCCTAGCCATGACACTACCAAATTTTGAGGCTGTAATTCTGTTCTCCTGCACCTTTTTCCAAACAGTATTTTCACTCTGTCCTCTAGTCTGCTCCTCTGTCTTTGCAGAATTAAAACCTAGACTTGAAACATAGTCCTAGAACTTTTCTGTACACATTTTGTCGTTCAGATCTTCAGTATCTTTATTGATTGAACCATCCGGAAGTGAGTTGCACCGAGAGGCCCTCAGGTGTTTTCAAGGGGAGATAATAACCGTGAAATGGCTTACAGGAGAATCTCTGATGTGATACCAGAAAAAAAATGCATAAATAATAAAAGCTAAAATAAATTCATGAAGCCTGATGCCCTGCTGAATGCATCTGCATTACATGTAATATGCAACAGATGTTAAGAGGGTAACTAAGTTGTGGTTTAATAGTTCTCAGAATTAAACACTGTTAATGACATTAGAAACAGTTTCTGGTTATGTAGCTATCTTGCACTGCAGTCATTGTACTAATTAGATTTTGTGCTGGTTGGAAGGACCAGAAGATATGCTAAAACCAGTGTCTTTTTTCTACACGCAATATTTTCATGATTTTGACTGGCCTCAGTCTTAGATCTGGCACTGTGGTTTTCTCCTTTATTACGTATTTTACACACCATGTTCATATTCATTGGTTTTCTCCTTTATTACATATTTTACACATCCTGTTCATATTCATTGGAAACTTATCTTATATTTGTTTCTATAAATATTTTAAATTGTCTACAGTTTTGTAGGTCTGTATCAATCTCGCTTATTGTTACTAGGGACATATATAGCACGTAGATTGGCAACTGATCGACAGATCAAAGGCACTTGTGACATCATTTGTTAGAGCATGATTGAGTGGAGCACATTGGGGACAGACATATTGTGGGTCTACTGAAAGAACACACATCTTCATAACTGATTCATAATGCAGTTTAATCCTATTGTTATAACATTGTTCTGGTATAATGATTTCTTAGAAAAGGACTTTATTATACCAGTAATGGGTCAAAAGGGTGACTGTGATATTGAGTGAAACTGGCAGGATGGGGGGTGGGGTGTAATATCACACTCCACTGACCATTGTATGCATCTGTTCATGCTTGAAGCAAACTGTGTATATCTCTTATCATTTGAAAGAAAATTAAATTTCCTTTAAACTTTATATGTTTTCTTGCAGTTTACTTCAATAAAAAGATAATTATTAAGGTCTACAAACGTAAATAAAGGACAATTTTAGACATGGCTTTAAACGCATTTACTTTTCTGTACTTTTGCCACACTTAGAAATCTTTAAAACCGAATGGCAGAATCTGGACTGCACAACTGTTTTAAAAGTTATTAACAGATGCTTCCTGATAAGGTCACTAGCAGTCAATATTCTGCCGATTTTACCTGGACGATGGGCAACCTGGCAGTTTCTCCTATATGTGATCACCAAAATTTACCATTTTTAACAAGGCACACTGAAGCAAAGTCAACTTATAAATCACAAATATAGATACTAACAGAAAGCCTAGTTTGTGTTCTGTTTATGTATGTAATTTTCGTAAAAGTATCTTGAGATTCAGTGAATTTACTTCAACTTGCAAACATATAAAATCAACAGTAAATCTGCCAGCTGACCACAAATATGGTGGCTGATGATGTCATTTGGGAACTATCTATATCCAGAATCAAAACAGTGTATAAATTTTTATCATTAAAATAGCTTTTAGTGCTTTTTTTGTTGCAACTGCCAAGTATGTGCCATTTGCTCCATTTTATGCACTTTTACATGGTCTAATCAATTACGTTTGGTATCATTTAAAAGGTAAATAAATTTTCAGTTTAGTGCATGACTTAGAATATATATATATATATATATATATATATATATATATATCACACTTAACCAAAAAAAAAAACAACCAATTTTGTTAAAATACTCTGAACTTTGTTGCTACCCTGTTGTGCATATTTTCATTATTTTTCCATTGAGTTGATTTGATTTTGGAGGGGTTGTGCAATTGGGAGTGGGGATGTCTTTTCCGCAAATTGTTATTTTTGTCAGAAATCTTATTTATTATGAAATTATTCATGAAAAGTGAACAGACAACCAAAGAAGAACTTGTAAATCCCCGTTTTTTAAGATTTTATTATATAACTCACAAACATTTGCTGATTATTGTTTATGTCATTGATTTAATTACCTTACAAAAGTTTCAATTTATAAAAAATTATTTTACTGTAATTTTTTTGGCTAGCCAGCATTTAGAACAAACAACTATTTATAAACGTCTGTATATGTTGTGTGGATCCAAACTACATATAGGGTAGACGTCTTACGTTGCATGATTACATCAACATCCAACTGGTGCTAAATTTCATGTTTTTACACCTTGATGAGTGTTATCAACATCATGTTTTTACACCTTGATGAGTGATGAGTGTTATCAACATCATGTTTTTAAACCCTGATAAAAGTGTTATCAGCCAATAAATTTCAGTGATTTGGAGATCTTGCCAGTTTGTAGCTAAACATATAGTTTTGTGCAGACGATGATGTTAGTTAACGCATGTTGACCAGATGTTTACATCGCTTACTAACTTGCCACCATGCAAGCGTAAGCTAGGACCTGCTGTGTGTCGATACCCTTATTTGTGTATATTGTAACAAGAAAACCCCACGGACTTCAATTTTCGTTTCGTTATTTAACATTTTGTTTTGTTAAAGTTTATGTTGTGATTTTAAATGTTTGGCGGGCTTTGTAGTGCCATCTAACGTCTTAGTTTTGGGTCACGTGATTCCGCCTGGGTATATATACGGGGCCAACTGTGGCTGCTATGGTGGTGTGTTAAAGAAGCGGTACAGTGTGAAGACGTCCCCTGCAGTATAGCAGTATAATCACCCCGCCAGAGCAAGCATACTTGGTCGTATTTCGTTGGACAGGAGAGAGCCAGGCTAGGGAATTGGAAAAGAACAGGGACAAGGTCTTTCGTCGACCAAAAGCCAGGCACTACAAGGCTCGTCCAAGAAACGCAGAGGTCTTGCGGTAATACACGTTTTTGACTGAGGATAACTCTTCTTTCATCATTTCACACTGTCATCTCTCTCTGTCGATCTTGATCGGATAACAATGCGACTCTGCAACACAGTCAGCGACTCGGTGACAGCCCTGCGACCAAGTCGGTGACCAGAAGAAGACCAGTCAGCAACCCTGCGACCAAGTCGGCGACCAAAACTGCGACAAATCGGCGACCCTGTGACAAGTCGGTGACTGCGACATGTCGGCGACACACACGAAGACAGGAATAACACAATATCCCACTGGAGTAGAAATCTGTCACACTCTGGAGTGCCAGTCCTCAGCTGGATTTAGCAGGGTATCACTCCATATACAAGACCTATCCTGAAGAACCCGATATAGCGAGACTTGAGGCAGTGTAGCTGAGGGAGTGTTCCGCTACAAATTGGTGGCAGTGGTGGGATAGGTCGAGGAGTAGAATACAAAATTAAGATGGCTTACGGAGGGTCACAACTAGGCGACTGGATGCTTACCCCCGAAACAGAGGTAAGGACAGCAATTCCTTTTGAAGATGAGTTTCGGCGCTTGACGATTTGGAGAAAGACTAACTGCGAGGAAGGGGATTATGGCTATGAGTGCGGAGACAACCAGGAAGGCAGGGGAGTGGTCAAGAGAAAGAATCTCCCCCAGATGACAGATTCACTTTAGTGGACAGGCGATGTCGACGTCCTCGGAGTCACCGAAGACCAAGAAAATAGCCGATAGCACAGCGACAAGGAATGCTGTACAGGCAGCTCTCAAAGACAGATCGAGATCTCAGACCAAGGGAACGGTTGCAGAAGTAAGCGATGAGGCGACTAATCTTCCACTGAGAACCTTGAAGAGGCCGGTCATTACTCCGATGTCGTACGAAGGGACGATACCCTTGTTGGATTTTATCACTCACTTCGAGATGTGCTCAACCCTAATTTCTTGGACAGAGGAAGAAAAGAAACTGTATTTAGGTGTCGCATTGAGAGGTCAAGCACAGCAATTGTTGGTAGCGCCTGAGAAGAATCCGTACGCTGAATTAGTTGATGCTCTGAAACAGAGATTCGCATCCCCGAACCAGACCGAGTTATACAGAGTTCAACTAAGGAGTCGAATTCGTAAGAATGGAGAATCCTTACCAGAGCTTGCGCAGGCTATACAGCGGCTTGCAACTTTAGCTTACCATGAGGCGAGTTTTCTTTTGGTTGATACACTTGCTAAAGAACAATTCCTTGATGCCCTGGACGATTCTGACATGCGCTTAAATGTACAACAAGCGAGACCCGCTACGATTAACAATGCGGTACAGATAGCTGTGGAGTTAGAGTCGTTCGCTAGAGCTGAGCTACAGCGACAGGGAGGGAAAAGGCATGTCCGTGGCGTGTCGACGCAGGAAGAGGAACAAGGGCCAACGATCAGAGAACTGAGAGGGCAAATGATGGCGCTGACGAGATTGGTCGCTGAACTTACGACTGAAATAAGGAGTACCAAGCAATCGAGGAAAGTCCCAGAGCGACGCAGAAATAGAAACTATAACGAACTTGTTTGTTACGGGTGCGGATATCTGGGACATTTCAAGAAAGACTGCCCTGCTAAGAAGTCATGTAACAATGGTTCGCAACTGACCCCGCAATCGACGGGTCGCATGATATACGACAGGAACGAGAGGCAAGGACGTATGAGGAATAAAGTTACTTACCGTCTTGGAAACCGATCGTGGGATGCTGACGTCGGGTTGTATGTAGCAGGCACCATTGAAGGGACTTGTGTCGATCTCCTGATTGATACGGGTGCTACAGTAACTATCCTATCTAGAGAAGTCTATAGGAGGATCCGATCGGAGAAAAGACCAAACCTTATTCCTGTGAGAGGGAAAGTCAGTCTCGCAGACTGTAGACCTATGTCGGTCGACGGGAAGGGACTTTTCGAAATAAGCCTATATGGTGTTCGTCGACGACATAAAATGCTGGTTGCTGACATCGCAGCAGAGGGAATACTTGGATTAGATTTTCTCAAATTTAATTCGTGTCTACTCGATGTTAACAAGAGTCGCCTTTCCATCGGCAAGGAGAATTTACCTTGTACATTTAAAGGACAAGTAGGATGCGCCAGAATAATTGTCGCAGAGACAGTGAACGTTCCAGCGATGCACGAAATGATCGTTCCAGGAAAATTTGACAAGCTGTCGTCTTCAGCAGTGCCGGAAATTGGAGTTGTAGAGCAGTATCAGAAGTTTGGTGAGCGCCACGACATCTTAGTCTCAAGAACGTTAGTCAGATCCGGGGAAGGGAATTTTCCCGTGCGGATACGGAATGCAACTGCAGATAACCAGACGCTCTATGCTGAGACAAACATAGCTGTCTTAGAAGAAGTCGGAGAAGTCGTCGTCTTGGATAGGAGTGCGACCGTTCGTTGTCTTCAGAATAAGGAGTCGCAGCCTCGAGTACCAACCCATTTGGAAGAACTGGCTCAGGCATCAAAAGAATCACTCTCTGAAGAACAGGCAAGAAAGGTGGATAGGTTTCTCTGCGACTACCAGTCACTCTTTGCCGCATCTGATGCTGATCTTGGAAGGACTACAAAGGCGTGACACAGAATTGAAACAGGGAGCTCGAGACCAATAAAACTACCCCCGAGAAGAGTTCTGATTCACGCCAGAGAAGAAATTGAGAAGCATGTGAACGACATGTTGAAGAAAGGGATGATTTCACCATCTTCCGGTCCATGGTCGTCACCAGCGGTTTTAGTATATAAAAAAAAAAAGGATGGCACAACGAGGTTCTGAGTCGACTACCGTGCCTTGAACGAAGTGACTGCGAAAGACGCATACTCTCTACCGCGGATCGACGAGTCGCTTGACTCGCAATCAGGAGTAACTTGGTTTTCGACTTTAGACCTCATGAGTGGATATTGGCAGGTAGAAATGGAGCCAGAAGATCGGTCGAAGACAGCATTTGCGACAAGGCAAGGTTTATACGAGTTCATTGTTATGCCGTTCGTGCTCTGTAATGCACCCGGTACATTTGAAAGACTGATGGAGACAGTTCTAGCGGGACTGCAGTGGCAGATATGTTTGGTGTACCTCGACGACATAATCTTCTTTGGACGCACATTTGAGGAGGAATTGGATCGTCTGCGACAGGTCTTTGACAGACTGCTGGAAGCTGGTCTGAAACTCAAGCCCAAGAAATGTTTGTTCTCAAAAGAAATCAAGTACTTGGGACATATTGTGTCGAGGAGGGGATACGTGCAGATCCAGAGAAAGTGTCCGCCGTCGTCGACTGGAGAAACCCAACGTCGCAGACAGAACTTCGCAGCTTCTTAGGACTATGCTCATACTACCGACGGTTCATAAAGGGATTTGCCGATATCTGAGACTGGACTGGACTGAGAGTTGTCAGTCGTCATTGGATGAGTTGAAGAGGCGATTGACGACGAGCCCTGTATTAGCGTTCCCAGGCCCTGAAAAAAAAAAAAAAAAACTTTATTCGTGACGCAGACGCTAGCGATAGTGGACTTGGAGCTGTCCTGTCGCAAGTTCACAACGGATGCGAGAAGGTTGTAGCATATGCTGGTCGATCGCAAACGAAAGCTGAGAGAAGATATTGCGTGACGAGAAAAGAGCTATTATTACTTGTGAAATATTTCAAGCATTACCTGTATGGAAGACGTTTCTTGATTAGGACAGACCACAGTTCCCTGAAGTGGTTACTGCATTTCAAGAATCCGGAAGGGCAGCTCGCAAGATGGATCGATGTCCTGTCGCAGTATCAGTTTGAGATTCAACATCGTCCAGAAAGACTGCATCGTAACGCTGACGCCCTGTCCAGAGGCCCATGTAGGCAATGCGGTTTTCAAGTAGAGACACAAATCGAAAAGAAAGAAACGAAGGTAAGCAGCGATGATCCAGCGACAAACAAGGATTGGAGTGTTGCGACTGATATGCCAGTAGCTGTGATACAGACGTCTTGTGGTAGCGATGAATTCGCCGAGGCTCAGAAATCCGACCAGGATGTTGCAGTTGTGATGAGCTGGGTGGAAAGCAAGAAACGACCACCATTTCATCATTTCGCACTGTCGTCTCTCTCTCTCTCAGTCGATCTCGATCGGATAACGACGCGACTCTACGACACAGTCGGCAACTAGGCGACAGCCCTGCGACCAAGTCGGCGACCAGAAGAAGACCCAGTCGGCGACTCTGCGACCAAGTCTGTGACCAAGACTGCGACCAGTCGGCGACCAGAGGAAGACCAGTCGGTGACTCAGCGACAGCCCGTCGACCAGAAGAAGACCCAGTCGGCGACCCTGCGACCAGTCGGCGACCCTGCGACAAGTCGGCTACCCAGTCGGCGACCGCGACCAAGACTGCGACAAGTCGGCGACCGCGACCAAGACTGCGACAAGTCGGCGACCAGTCAGCAACCAGAGGAAGACCCAGTCGGCGACTGCGACCGAGACTGCGACAAGTCGGCGACCCTGCGACCCAGTGGGCGACTGCGACAAGCCGGCGACACACAAGAAGCCAGGAATAACACGGTATTCCACTGGGGTAGAAATCTGCCACACTCTGGAGCGCCAGTCCTCAGACGGATTCAGCGGGGTATCACTCCATATACAAGACCTACCCTAAAGAATCCGAGATAGCGAGACTCGGAGCAGTGTAGCCGAGGGAATGTTCCGCTACAATATGAAAAGGCTGACAAAGACGGTTGCGTAGTCGCATCGTCACTGTCTGATGTTACAAATCCTACATGTATATTTCAGTTCTATATATATATATATATATATATATATATATATATATATATATATATATATATATATATATATATATATATATATGGTATAATGTTTGATCGTATGTAACTTAGGTTTTAGTTTGTGCCCGCATGAGTAATAGGTTTGTTCTATTGCATCTAGGTGCCCTTTTTATTATGATCAGTGATTTTTACCTGTATGAGCGATTTACTACAGCAAGTTCTGGTGCATTCTATCCAATTTCTAATTATGTATTTTGTTGGGGGGGGGGGCTGGGTTGTTGTTTTGTCGACGTGTAGCAAACTATAGACATTATGTTGTTTGCCATAATTTAAATTTTTGTTTTGTTTGCACGAGGGAAGATCTGCCACGTAAAAAAATTATCTAATAAATAAATTATCCGAGTTCAATATTTTTTTGTATTTTAAAATATTATTTTTAACTTATATAGAATGAAAAAAAATATCCATGATATATATTTGCACGAAATTATTATCCATTCTGAATTGGTTTATACGTTGAAACAGTAATGTGAGAGAATTACGGTGCTTGGGTTTTGCAACAGTTTAAAAACTGGTATGTGCATCAGGATGAAAGTTTTGCTTATCTAAAATGCCGATGTTCAAAAGAAAATTCGGAGAGAGAGAGAGAGAGAGAGAGAGAGAGAGAGAGAGAGAGAGAGAGAGAGAGAAAGAGAGAGAGAGAGAGAGAGACGTATGCATATTACTAGTCAGTCGTTGATTATTAATCATCGGCTTGAAGAAGGTCATTGTCGATCATGATTAAAGGATTAAAGGATGGCTACTTGAAAGCACGTGTTCAGTTGCTAATAATAGATCAACACTTTCCCTATATCACGTGACAAGGGTGACTGAGAACAAAGAGATGTTCGTCTTGTTGGAAATGTAAATGTTTTGATTGGCAACCGTTTAGCGAAGTTACAGAGACGGCAGTGTACAACTCGTAAGTTTACTTGGTAGTGTTGCACATTTTAAAGAGGGAAAATTTGTTGCGAAAAAGACTTCGGCCTATTTTCTTCGAGCTGTAGTCGCTAAACTGACCAGATCGTAGTGTCACGAACTGTCAATAACTGACGTATTATAATGTCTGAAAGGCGGTTTATATTAACAAATCATTACACACAACGTCAGCACGATAAATCATTGACCATTTATTGATTCACACCAAGAACTCGGGGCAGTTGGTTCATAACGGTAAGTTAGTAATACTATTTGGCTTTGTATTCAAGTTGTAGAGATGAGCAGACGATGTTAAAATTGAATTATGACTTGTCCAAAATTCGTTTGGGTTTCCAATACTTGCTAAATCAATTTGACAAGACGGTAAAAAGATCGAAATTTTAAAAATTGTTTGCAATTACTGATTTTTATCACAGGTTATTGATGTTTTTATCACGAAAAACTTACAAGCATTAACTGCTATTAAAGAAAGCCATTACAAGGCTGTATTAGGCTTTGGAGGGCTAGGGACACTTAAGATAGGGTGGGGTGGGGGCTTATAGATCTACAAATACACATTGCAAGCAGTCATTACACTGAACAATGTGTATATTTATTATAGCTATTAGGTTAAGTATCAGACAGTTTAGACTTATATATGATTTATTTAAATACGTTTAATTGTATCCACGGCGACCGGGGTGGGGGCGGCATGTACCCAAGGTACCCGCTCACCCTACCCCCTTAATCCGGTCCAGTGTATATAGATATAGTTTACAAAAATTTATTCATTGTTTATTTTAATGCTTTCTCCTGTTTATGCTGACCTGATAGCAATGACCTGTGCAATTTAGTGGCAGACACTCACCTGTTCATGGTGACCCAGTAGCAGTGACTTGTGCACTTTAGTGGCAGGCAGACTCGCCTGTTCATGGTGACTCAATAGCAGTGACTTGTGCAATTTAGTAGCAAGCAGACTTGCCTGTTCATGGTGACTCAATAGCAGTGTCCACCCAACTATTCATGGTGACTCAATAGCAGTGTCCACCCAACTGTTCATGGTGCCCCAATAGGAATGACCTGTTCAGTTGAATTATAGGCAGAGTAGGAGATGGATAAATGAATTGATTATAACACTCCTTCAGATGTTGTCTTCACTCTTTCAGATGTTGTCTTCACTCTTTCAGATATTGTCTCTTTGTCATTGTATTAAGACAGGCATTTTTTTTTTTTTTTGAATGATGCTTAAATATATCAGATTTAAATGTTTTGACACATGCAGATTAAACCTTGATGGTTGCATCAGTTCATTTATTCTTTATGCATGCCAGAATTGCATCATTTAGAAGTATTCTTTCTGTATTTATTTATATCAGAATTGTATCATAAAAAATTAAAGTGTTCAACTTTTTTTTTGAATTTCAATCCATTTGCTGTTTAAATCCTTTTTTGTTCAAATGGTTATTTTTTTTTTCTTTACAGCATCAGATAATGCTAGCTGTATTTCAACACCAGTCTGCAAAAAAAAAACAAACATTAGAGGAAGTTATCAATTCAATGCAACAGGATGACATTCCTTGCATTAATTTCCACATGGGGACATTTGATACATAGGTTTATTTTTAGTTGTTGGGAAAAGCATGTAGTTGCTTGCCCTTGTGTGGACCTTGTTACAACAATGTAGATAAAAATCTGAAGCAGTATTCTGTGCATTACTTGATTTAGACTGTTAAAACAGATATTTCAGAGTTTCCCTATCAGGTGTTAAGAATTAGTTTCTATGGAAACAGTTTGCATTAATTGAGAATCATTTCATGTTGCCAGGCAGGCAAGTTCAATTTTGTCTTAACATGAACCACTTTAAGCTAATAGGTTACAGTTTGTGTCACTAAGACTTGTTCATGGATATAAATTATTAATACTTCTCTTTAAAATCCAATTTCACTAGATATCACTAATATAATTATTGATAATACTGTTGTCTTTCAAAGTTTGGAAAATTAAGAAATTAGCAACTTTTTTAAAAAAGTCAATAATGTCTTCTGTTTTCTTTTAGAAAAATTCCTTCCGCTCCCATGCAGTACTGTGCCATATCTGTTCATACTATATATTCATATCACTCCCTCACACAGACACACAAACATAACTTACTATGCCTTTTCTGTTCATACCATATATCCACATCACTCTCACACAGCGTCACACACATAACTATACATGCATTGCTGTGCATTTCCTGTCCAGGTCACATTCTACTGAATAACTTTTGAAGGGGTGAAGCCCATATCAGCAGTCAGTCTTTACATTATGAAAACAAAAATCAAATTTTTGTTTTCAACATTTTCAGACCACATCTGACAGAGTTATGCTCAGTTTAATTTATTTGCCCTTCAGTTTCTGTTCATTAACTTCTGAAGCACTTCATGCATTGAAACCATGCTTTGTACAAGCTTTTGCATTAAAAGGTTTGGCTGTCACCATATTTCAGCAAAATGTTGTCAAGCTGTGGCCCATATATTGAGTTAGCACCTGGCTCTTGTAGAACTTTGCCCATCAGTCACACTCATTATGTCTTCCTCACAATTTATGCAGGAAAAAGTCCTAGCTCAAGAGTAATTTTCACTGTTTGTGGATTGAAACCAGATTTGTAGGAAACTTAACAATAAGAAGACCTCGGTTAAAGTTGATTTTCAGTTTTCAAGTAAAGCCTTACAGAGTTATTGCCCTTGTTCACTTAGAACTTTGACTATCAGTTGCATCATTTTGGCATGGGAGCATCTGTGTAATATGAACACTGTTCTAGTTTAATGATTTGTTGGCTTATACTGAAGATCTTGAGTCATCTTTCTGTCCGGAAGACAAGTTAAATACCTGTCATTCATATCCAGTTGCATGCACAGTAATTCACATTGGACAGTTTTTGTTGGACGTCAAAATGGTGAAGGTTTTAAAATCACAGTTTGTTATTATACATTTCCTCATATCTAATACTGTAATAATTTTCAATGCATTGGCTACATAGGAAATTTGTAACCTTTTCCAAGCCATACAAAAAATATTGGTATTGTTATTTTACGTGTGTTAAAAGTCACTCCTAAATTAAGACACAAACTTGTATGAGAATTAGTATTTGATCTTGGGCCAAAGTGTCATGATATCAGATGGTAGTTTGAATATGACCTCTAGGTCATGCTTCAGGGGGAAAACTGTTGTGAAACATGGGTCACAAGTTAGAAACTATTGAGAGTACCACCAAATAACTATATATAGGCTTTAAAATTGTTGTTGTTGTTGTTGTTGTCGTTGTTTTGGGGTTTGATGCAGTTTCTAAGTGCAAGTTAGGCTGAACATGACAGCCATTATAACTGGTGGAGGAAGAACCCGGGGTAAATTCTAGTAAGAACCACAATCCACAGGAAACAAGATTTACAGAGCATGAAAAGACAAATTGATGCATGCAGATAAAATTAAACTGACTTGGTGTTTAGTCCACCTGGTAATTTAGATATCAGTAGATTCAGATGGTCCCTCTATTTTAAATTTAAAAACATATCTATATAAAATATTTTTCCATGCAGTTATTGTACAAATTATGTTATATATACTTTTTTGCTTCAAGATGTTTTGGGCTTCATTAAGTTGCATTAAAATAAGAACAGTGAGGTCCTTGAAATTACAATAACATAAGAACACAGATGTCCTTTAAATTTACTACACTAAAATAAGAACAGTGAGGCCCTTGAAATTACAATAACATAAGAACACAGATGTCCTTTAAATTTACTACACTAAAATAAGAACAGTGAGGTCCTTGAAATTACAATAACATAAGAACACAGATGTCCTTTAAATTTACTACACTAAAATAAGAACAGTGAGGCCCTTGAAATTACAATAACATAAGAACACAGATGTCCTTTAAATTTACTACACTAAAATAAGAACAGTGAGGTCCTTGAAATTACAATAACATAAGAACACAGATGTCCTTTAAATTTACTACACTAAAATAAGAACGAGATCCGTTAAGGTCCACTAAAATATGAAAGCAGAGGTCCTTAGAACTAGATTTTGAGGGTTTTTCGTTTCAAACATGAATCAAACACAAAGCATCATGTCAAACTTTCAGTTTCCTTGACAAAATCATTGTTTTATGGAGTTGTTTCTGAAGTTAATATCAAGCTTTGCTCAGTGTTAAAAGTATTGACTAAATTAGTAACAATTAGGCAAACAAGAGCTAAATCAAGTATCACTATAGAGTTTTCCCATCATTGTTAACTAGAAGCAGCTGAAATAGTCTATGCTAGATTGGTTCAGTATTTGTAGTTCATAACTCATTAGTATCTGGTAAATACAGTATAAGGATCCAGACCACTTCACTCACATAATTTTGGGAGGTCTTGACCCAGTAAGAGCAGGAGTCTGAAAGCTGATATAGGCTGAGAACTTTCTATGTGTTAGACACCAAACTATGGTGAATCACAAAGCCTTTTCTTTGCTAATTATATTGCATTCTTGACAGTTCAAAATGGCAAGTGCTTGCCATTTCATATGAAAAGAAAAATGGGGTTAAAGAAACAAGTTTGATAACTTTAAGTTTCCCTACCTTTGATATTTATACTTGATGTTTACACTTGCCTATATGCCTTGTTTAACACCAACAACTTCTGAAAACAGAAACTTTTAAGAAATTAGGACCTTAAAATAGAAAAATGTAGAATTCTTTCATTAGGAAGACAGCATTGATCAGTTTACAATGAATTATTGTATTTCTCTGAATTGATTAACAGATGGTTTGAAGGGAAAAAAAGTCAAATTCAAGAGGTTATGGGATGTCCTGTCATCTGTTAGCACAAGTTTGTTATTGTGACTCCTCCTAAACTACTTGGGGGATAGCTATGAAACTTTACACACACAAACACACAATTCATGGTCTGGTTGACACTAAATGAAAATGGTACTGCTGGGACATCAAATGTTATAGCTACTCCTCATGAGTGGATCATATCTGGATGGGGTTTTCACTGAAAGACATTTTGTGATGTCTAGTTGGTCCTATTTAAAAATGGTACCAATCTGACATTTAAAATGGCCAACAGCAGTGATCTTGAAAGTCTTGTTATTACTACTTCTGAGTTGATGGTTGTATCATCATGTTGTTTTCGGTAAATGAAAACCAATGTGGTTGCCATTGTGGCCATCTTTAAAATCGTGTTATGGCAACTTCTTCAGAATGGGGCTATGCACTAAAAGAATTTTTATGATATCTAATTGGTCCCAAATAAAAATGGTATCAATCTGACATCCAACATGGTCATCACATCATCCATTTAGAAAATCGTATTGCTCCTGAATGGATGGTCATATCAGCATGGAGTTTTGCTAAATGAAAATTGTGCTGATCTTGCTTTGAATATGAATTTTCACAAGAATGCTGATTAAGTGATTATGATGTCCAGTTGGTTCCCTTGCAGACATCAGTGTGGATTTAGTGTCTGTTATGGCTACCACAGCAGCTGTCTTGAAAATCTTGGTATTGCTTGCTCCTTCCCCTAAATGGATGGTTACACTTACTTGAGGTTTTCATTTTCACCAGATGTTTTTGTGGTCTGAGTTGGACCCAGTGAAAATGTTGCTGATCTGACATCAGAGTGGCTGCTAGCTTGAAGTTCTTATTGTCAATAATCCTCCTCAGTGGAAAGACACATCAACATGTGGTTTTCATCAGAAAACTTTTTGGTTTTAAATTAGAATAGTGTAGATCTGACCTCCAGTTTGGTGGCTATTTTTTAAAAATCTTGTTATTGCTACATGAAGATTGATGGTCATATAGACGTGAAGATTTCACAAAAAGACTTATGTTTTGTTGGTCCTAGAAGGAAATGGCACTGATCTGATATTCAACGTGGCCACCATGGCAGTCATTTTGCCACTACTTCCAAATGATCATATTCACATGGGGTTTTCACCACAATGATGTTTGCTTGCTTGTTAATGAAAATGGTGCCAATTTTACATCCAATATGATTTGCACAGGATCTATTTTAAAGATATTTTTCAGAATATGAGATGGATTTAGCTTAGCCTGAAAAAGTTACAAAACTGTCTAAACATGTACGTGGTGTGTAATCAAAACAATTAGAAACTTAACCTTTCCCCCATCTTCTAACCATTAGGTTTTCTGAACAGCTGACAGCTAATGCAATGTGCATGCCGTACCTTTGCTCATCTTGTGATAGCTTCATTTGCTGCACTTCGTATATCTCTTTAATATGATAGATTCAGTTTGTAAGACATACCTATATTTTTATAATATGTCTGACAGTTTCAGGTAAACATCCCTCAGACTGTTGTCATATCACTTCCTACAGTTACATGATTTGTGTATGACAGCTTGATAACAGAACGTGATGTACTACCTGGACATGTGCAGGGGCTGCTTTTGTAGGATCTACAGTACTAAGAAACGATGCAGTGGCTTTCAAACTTGAAACAATGTTTCTTTCAAATACAGTGTTATTAATCAAAGGTTATTTTGGTGAACATCTTGTTTAAAGCTAACTCAAGGGTTGGCCATTTTGTTGGGTTTTTTTGCAATGGAGTGGGGGCACTCCCCAAATTTTTGTAAGTCATCTCAGGCAGCACATTTCTACTATTTATGAAATTACCTCACAACCTGTTATATAAAGATATATATATTATATATTCTTTCCACAATGAAGTAAATATACATAATAGCAGTTAGCTTAACAATGTTTATCCAAAGCTTATCTTAAAAAGGCAGTTTATTTTGTAAACTGTTTTGTGAGCCAGATAGAAATGTTAGATGGGCCATATCTGGCCCTCGGGCAGTATTTTGCCCACCTCAGAGCCAACTACTGCTGCCTGAATGTAACTTTATCAACATTACCAATAAATTAAGCTCTAGCTTAATGTTGTGTATTGTGTAATCAATTTCACCTTCATCCTAGTGATGCCACATTTATGGTGTAAATTATAGATACATACTTTAAGAAAAGAATTACCTGAAATATCCATCTAAACAATCTTCTTAAGCAGAGGTGTGGAAATATATAATTTAATTTAAACAGGTAATTCCTGCATCTCTGACAGCCAAATGTTCATTTACACATTTACCAATTTAGTTACAACACTTGTTGGTTAGAAGAAGAAATGGTCTTATCTTCAGTTCCTGAAAATTCGTTTTGGCCAGTAGAACATCAGAACCTTTGAGGGACTCTTGCTTGCAGTGCTCTGGCCAGAAGCACATTTCACTTGGATTATTGGTTGGCTGTGTTAATGACCTTCTTAGTGGTCTTGTGATGCTATTGCTCAGATCAAAATGAAACCAAAAGTGTAAACTTCTTGCATTGATAGAAGCAGGATGGCAGACAAGGGATGCCATATTTAACTGTAGTATATGAACTAAAGCAAGATGGCAGCAGGGAGGTCTCTATATTTGCACCCAGTATACATCATCACCCTTGTCTCTAGGCAGATCAGGGCATGGGCTGTGTACATTCTTCACTATGTTATACACAAGTGAATATCTTATTCTTTTCTTTTCCAGGTTACCATCTTATAAACAGCAGAACAGTAAATGCCCAATAACTGTCCACCCTGGGACGTCAGTCAAAGACGGTTCTAATTCCACAACTAGTTGCAGCAAGTCCTCAGGTGGTGGCAATACTTCTGGTTCAGGCAGCAAGGGTCGGTCTCAGTTGAATGCTCAAAATAACAATCTACCATCAATAGCAGGTAATACAATTTAATGAAAACTTTATTAAAATCAAGATAGTCACACAATATTTTCAGTGAGCACATCATAAAAATTCATTCAGGATACAGATTTTTTATTTAATGAAACTAAAAGTGATAATTTAATGTAGTTCAGAATTCATATTGTCAAAGCCTTGGTATTTATATGAATGTTGTTTGGGAAGCAGTTAAATCTTTATACACTTGACTTACTTCAACTAACATCAAAACAACAAAAGTATTTGATATTCCACACTTACATTAGTAGCTGGACACTATTTCTTTTGAAGTCTTGTAGAACTTATACATGTTACCATTCATCTTTGATAAAACTTGTGTATAGTGATTTTGAGCAAGCACTGGCAGTATTCTGCTACTGGAAATTAGTTATTTTCATTATTTATAATTTTTAAGTAGTTTGCATTTGGGCCAAGGAAGAAACTGTCGATTTTGGGCAAAGAAGTTGAAGGTCAAGGTTACAAGGACTGAAAGCTTTAAAGCAGTTTTCACACAGTAACTTGACTTTTATACCATATATCTTGACCAAGCTGTGTATAGTCTTTTTAGAATTTGAGATAGAAAGACACTTACTGATTTAAGTAAGTTCAAGATAACAGTGACGCTTAGAAGTAAAATGGTTTCTGCAAAATATTTTGAGTTCTTTATGAACTACTTTGAGTTGCCTTTGTGGATTACAAGGAAGACCCCCATTTAATTTGGGGCCAAAAGGCAATGGGCATGGCCATGTGGGACTGAAGAAAGGAAAAATGATTTCCACAAAACTACTAAAGTTCTGTTCCATAACAGTAAATTTTGTGGATGGCTTGTATTTGAGACAAAGAAGACACCTACTAATTTTAAGGCTAAACAGTCAAGGTCAAAAGGACTCCAAGACAGAAAACAATTTCCAAAAAATAACTCTAGTCATGTGTCACAAACCATGTCCAAACTTTGACGATGGTTTGCATTTGAAACAAGAAAGGTATCTGTCAATTTTATAGTCAATAGGTCAAAGGTGAAGGTCACTTTGAAAGAATAAAAATAGTTTCTGCAATGTATCGTGATATGATGAGCATAACATGCACTATTTATGATAGTCTTGTTTTGGTCTTACAAAAAGAAAGCGCTTTCAACAGTGCTAAAATCACCTCTGTCTGCATGGTTTCAAGTCTCAGGCTCACCTAGCGTGGGTACATGAGAAAGCTTGCCAGAAACTTCTCGTGGGTCGGTGGTTCTTCCCCGGGTTTTCCAGGGTTCTTCCTCCACCAGTTATACTGGCTGCCATGTATAGCCTATCTTGTGCTGAAAAATGGCGTTAAACCCTGCAACAACAACAACAACAGTGCTAAAATCTTGTTTGGATATATATATTTAGAAGTGGTCCTATTGTTTTTACAGAAGAACTGCTCATTGGGTCTGTAAATTCATGGGTTGTTGCAGCCATGAAAGCAATTGGTACTCCCAAAAATTGTGCACATGTACAGCATTTTAAAGTCCTTGCTTGAGGTTGATATTCATTTTTCCCCATTCTAAATATTAAGGCATAAAAACTCACTCAGGAGCTATGAAAATGCCATTGTCCATGAATAAATTGCTGAATGAAGACACTTTTCTAAGATCATAGCAGAAAATTGAAAGCTTGCAAGTGATGGATACAATACGTGTAATGTTCCGATTGATCAAGCATCTGGGTCAGAATGTTATTCTTAGTATAGTCCATACTTATGTTTAATTCTGGTTTCAAAAGAAATTCACTCCAGTGCTTTTTTCCTCAAAATCTGAGCAGTAAACTGTTAAAACAATTTTAGGAAATTGTTCAAACAAAGGTTGAAGAGTTTATGCGATAACTTGCAAGGGAAACAACTTTTGGCAGAACGAAAAACTAATGACTGATTGGAGTTACTTCCCTTATACTGTTAAATTACTGTCAACTATGCGTTTTTGCTAACTCAAAACCATTTAATGGTTTAGTGAAATCAGGCAGCTAACTGGATTAAGCAGTTAATGTAATCTGTTAAGAGGAACTGACATAACCAAGCATTTTTAGGAGTATGCAAACAAAGATCAATGAGTAACACCTGGATGTTGTTGGGTTTTGTTTTTTAGCATGACCTTCCCATTCGAACAAGGAGTAGTGTTGAATTAAGATGAAACAAACTGTTTGGCTTTGTCATATTTTGAGATCTGAGTTAATGGTCCAATGATCTCTGAACCCCATTACAACACACTACCTAAAGCTTACCTTCGAACTAATAGTAACTTCATGCAACTACATGTACATCCTTCATCCCACACATTACAAATTATAAAGCTAAATGCTTGAAAACCCTTGACTTACTCTAAATTAGTAGCACACACTGACTGGGCTGCTAATTGAAAATTTGTTCTTAACCTATGTTAAACCTTTATTACATCTAAACTGTACTATGGTTGTGTTGTTTATGGTTTAGCCAGAAAGTCCTATTTAAATATGCTTGATCCAATTCACTATCAGGCAATGTTGCTGGGGTGGGGGGTGGGGGGTGGGGGCATTTAGGATATCACCAGGTGACAGTCTTTTGGCATTAGACTAGACAGTGCAAAAGGTGACCTTGCAAAAAAATCAAAGTACTCTTTACTCTGCATGCAGTAAACAAATTCAAGACATTCATGTTCCTTTTTCATAAAAGGATTGCTTCTCCAAATTTAAGAATTAACAAGAATTTATACTGATGGCTCAAAGGATAGTGAAAAGGCTGCTGCATTAGTTGAAATCACACTACAACAGATGGGTTTCTTGAACGTGAAACCACCTGTCATTCTATTTTGATACACACTTACATAGCTGACCAGTCTAAATTGAAACATAAATGGCACCAGTTATTATGAGAAGCAGACTTTGACAATGTGACTTGTAACTTTGATTGATGGAAGCAGCTGATGACTTTGGAGATTCATTTCAGTATATGTAAAATGTGTATTCATGTCAGTATGATACATAAAAAAGTATTTAGGTCAGTTGATATGTAAAATGTGTATTCATGTCAGTATGATACATAAAAAAGTATTTAGGTCAGTTGATATGTAAAATGTGTAATCATGTCAGTATGATACATAAAAAGTATTTAGGTCAGTTGATATGTAAAATGTGTATTCATGTCAGTATGATACATAAAAACGTATTTAGGTCAGTTGATATGTAAAAAGAGTATTGATGTCAGTATGATACATAAAAAAGTATTTAGGTCAGTTGATATGTAAAAAGAATATTGATGTCAGTATGATACATAAAAAAGTATTTAGGTCAGTTGATATGTAAAAAGAGTATTGATGTCAGTATGATACATAAAAAAGTATTTAGGTCAGTTGATATGTAAAGAGTATTCAAGTCAGTATGATACTTAAAAGAGTATTTAGGTCAGTTGATATGTAAAATGTGTATTCATGTCAGTATGATACATAAAAAAGTATTTAGGTCAGTTGATATGTAAAATGTGTATTCATGTCAGTATGATACATATAAAAGTATTTAGGTCAGTTGATATGTAAAATGTGTATTCATGTCAGTATGATACATAAAAAAGTTTTTAGGTCAGTTGATATGTAAAATGTGTATTCATGTCAGTATGATACATAAAAAAGTATTTAGGTCAGTTGATATGTAAAATGTGTATTCATGTCAGTATGATACATAAAAAAGCATTTAGGTCAGTTGATATGTAAAAAGAGTATTGATGTCAGTATGATACATAAAAAAGTATTTAGGTCAGTTGATATGTAAAAAGAGTATTGATGTCAGTAGGATACATAAAAAAGTATTTAGGTCAGTTGATATGTAAAAAGAGTATTGATGTCAATATGATACATAAAAAAGTATTTAGGTCAGTTGATATGTAAAAAGAGTATTGATGTCAGTATGATACATAAAAAAGTATTTAGGTCAGTTGATATGTAAAAAGAGTATTGATGTCAGTAGGATACATAAAAAAGTATTTAGGTCAGTTGATATGTAAAAAGAGTATTGATGTCAATATGATACATAAAAAAGTATTTAGGTCAGTTGATATGTAAAAAGAGTATTGATGTCAGTATGATACATAAAAAAGTATTTAGGTCAGTTGATATGTAAAAAGAGTATTGATGTCAGTATGATACATAAAAAAAGATATTTAGTTCAGTTGATATGTAAAAAGAGTATTGATGTCAGTATGATACATAAAAAAAGATATTTAGTTCAGTTGATATGTAAAAAGAGTATTGATGTCAGTATGATATATAAAAAAAGATATTTAGTTCAGTTGATATGTAAAAAGAGTATTGATGTCAGTATGATACATAAAAAAAGATATTTAGGTCAGTTGATATGTAAAAAGAGTATTGATGTCAGTATGATACATAAAAAAAGATATTTAGTTCAGTTGATATGTAAAAAGAGTATTGATGTCAGTATGATATATAAAAAAAGATATTTAGTTCAGTTGATATGTAAAAAGAGTATTGATGTCAGTATGATACATAAAAAAAGATATTTAGGTCAGTTGATATGTAAAAAGAGTATTGATGTCAGTATGATACATAAAAAAAGATATTTAGGTCAGTTGATATGTAAAAAGAGTATTGATGTCAGTATGATACATAAAAAAAGATATTTAGTTCAGTTGATATGTAAAAAGAGTATTGATGTCAGTATGATACATAAAAAAAGATATTTAGTTCAGTTGATATGTAAAAAGAGTATTGATGTCAGTATGATACATAAAAAAAGATATTTAGTTCAGTTGATATGTAAAAAGAGTATTGATGTCAGTATGATACATAAAAAAAGATATTTAGTTCAGTTGATATGTAAAAAGAGTATTGATGTCAGTATGATACATAAAAAAAGATATTTAGTTCAGTTGATATGTAAAAAGAGTATTGATGTCAGTATGATACATAAAAAAGTATTTAGGTCAGTTGATATGTAAAAAGAGTATTGATGTCAGTATGATACATAAAAAAAGATATTTAGTTCAGTTGATATGTAAAAAGAGTATTGATGTCAGTATGATACATAAAAAAAGATATTTGGTTCAGTTGATATGTAAAAAGAGTATTGATGTCAGTAAGATACATGGTTCAGTTGATATGTAAAAAGAGTATTGATGTCAGTAAGATACATAAAAAAGATATTTGGTTCAGTTGATATGTAAAAAGAGTATTGATGTCAGTATGATACGTAAAAAAAGTATTTAGGTCAGTTGATATGTAAAGAGTATTCAAGTCAGTATGATATTTTAAAAGAGTATTTAGGTCAGTTGATCTGTAAAAGTATTCACATCAGTATGTCATGTGAAAAGAGTATTCATGTCAGTATATGTAAAAAGAGTGTTTAGGTCAGTTGATTTGTAAAAGGAGTATTCAGTTCAGTATGACATGTAAAAAGGGTATTTAGGTTAGTTGATCTATAAAAGTATTCAAGCCAGTATGTCATGTAAAACAAGTATTCATATCAGTATGATATGTAAAAAGAGTATTTAGGTCAGTTGATATGTAAAAGTATTCACATCAGTATGTCATGTGAAAAGAGTATTCATGTCAGTATATGTAAAAAGAGTGTTTAGGTCAGTTGATTTGTGTGTGTGTGATTATGATTTTTAACGTAGCTTTAACAATTTTTCAGTCATATCGCTACGATGTCTGCAGTGTGGCAGTTTATAGTGATGTCTAGCACTGGGGCATCATGCCGCAGACATGTAGCATGATGTCCCACCCAGTCACATTATCCTGACACCAGGCCGACCAGTCCTAACACTAACCTCTTAATGCTGAGCGCCAAGCGAGGCAGCTGTTAGTACCATTTTTGTAAGTCATTGGTATGACTCAACCGGGGATCAAACCCACGACCTCCCGCATTCGAGGCGGAAGCTCTAACCACTAGGCCACCGGAGTGGTCAGTTGATTTGTAAAAGGAGTATTCAGTTCAGTATGACATGTAAAAAGGGTATTTAGGTTAGTTGATCTATAAAAGTATTCAAGTCAGTATGTCATGTAAAACAAGTATTCATATCAGTATGATATGTAAAAAGAGTATTTAGGTCAGTTGATATGTAAAAAGACTATTCAGTATGACATGTAAAAAGAGTATTCATGTCAGTGTAACATGTAAAAAGAGTATTCATGTCAGTATGACATTTCAAAAGAGTAATCAAGTCAGTGTATGTAAAAGCATATTCATGTCAGTATGATATGAAAGAAAGAGTATTTAGATCAGTTGATCAGAAAAAGGTGTATGTAAGTCAGTATGACATGTAAAAAGAATATTCAGGTCAGTATGACATGTAAAAAGAGTATTCAGGTCAGTATGACATGTAAAAAGAGTATTCAGGTCAGAATGACATGTAGGTCAGTATGACATGTAAAAAGAGTAATCAGGTCAGTATTACATGTAAAAAGAGTATTCAGGTCAGTATGACATGTAAAAAGAATATTCAAGTCAGTATGACATATAGGTCAGTATGACATGTAAAAAGAGTATTCAGGTCAGTATGACATGTAGAAAGAGTATTCAGGTCAGTATGATACTTAAAACGATTATTCAGGTCAGTATGAAATGTAAAAGTATATTTAATTCAGTATGATATATTAAAAGTATATTCAAGTCAGTATGATAAAAAGAGTATTTAGGTCAGTATTATGTGTAAAAGTCAATTCAAATCTGAATATGTAAAAAGTATTCAGGTTAGAAATGTGAAAAGTGTTTTCAAGTCCATATGATATGCAAAAAGAGTACACAAGCCATTTTACATATGTGAGTGATTTGGATTTTTAATGTAGCTTTAACAATTTTTCAGTCATAATGCTACAATGTATATATATGGCAGTTTTTAGTGATGCCTGGTACTGGGGCATCATGCCACAGGCATGTAGCTTCATGTCCCATCTAGTCATATTATTCTGACACCAGGCTGACCAGTCCTAACAATAACCTCTTAATGCTGATCGCCAGGCAAGGCAGCTGATAGTACCATTTTATAAGTCTTTGGTATGACTCGGTTGGGGTTTGAACCTACGACCTCCCATATCCAAGGTAACATTTTGATTATGTAAAAAGTGTATTCAAGTCAGAATGATGTGTAAATGTCCAGATGTACATCAGTTCGACAGAAAGTCCCTCTATAAAATATTGCCCATTACATTTGTACAATTTGAGTATAAAGCATATATTTCATTAAGTTGGATCAATGTGGTTTTATTTGTTACTATTTTATTTCACTTAGATTTGAGCCCTAGTTTATTAGAACTCATAATAATGTTTAAATATCACCTTAAAATAAGGTGATTTTCTTTTGTACACAATACCCATTTGTACTTGTAATAAGCCTCACTGACATGGTTACTTCACGTATGTAACTAGGTACACATTTGGCTCCCATGGCTTACTTTTGCATTACTGTCAGTAACAGCATCAAAACTGTGTTACCTCACATATGTAACCTGGTACACTTTATGGCTCCCATGGCTTACTTTTGGATTACTGTCAGTAACAGCATTAAAACTGTGTTACCTCACATATGTAACCTGGTACACTTTATGGCTCCCATGGCTTACTTTTGCATTACTGTCAGTAACAGCGTTAAAACTGTGTTACCTCACATATGTAACCTGGTACACTTTATGGCTCCCATGGCTTACTTTTGGATTACTGTCAGTGACAACATTAAAACTGTGTTACCTCACATATGTAACCTGGTACACTTTATGGCTCCCATGGCTTACTTTTGCATTACTGTCAGTAACAGCGTTAAAACTGTGTTACCTCACATATGTAACCTGGTACACTTTATGGCTCCCATGGCTTACTTTTGGATTACTGTCAGTGACAACATTAAAACTGTGTTACCTCACATATGTAACCTGGTACACTTTATGGCTCCCATGGCTTACTTTTGGATTACTGTCAGTGACAACATTAAAACTGTGTTACCTCACATATGTAACCTGGTACACTTTATGGCTCCCATGGCTTACTTTTGGATTACTGTCAGTAACAGCATTAAAACTGTGTTATCTCACATATGTAACCTGGTACACTTTATGGCTCCCATGGCTTACTTTTGGATTACTGTCAGTGACAACATTAAAACTGTGTTACCTCACATATGTAACCTGGTACACTTTATGGCTCCCATGGCTTACTTTTGGATTACTGTCAGTGACAACATTAAAACTGTGTTACCTCACATATGTAACCTGGTACGCTTTATGGCTCCCATGGCTTACTTTTGGATTACTGTCAGTGACGACATTAAAACCAGGAAGCACTTGACAAGATGAATTTGCTTTTCTTTCCTGCAGGTGCTGATCCTGAAGCTACTACCTCAAGTAGAGCCACTTCCCCAGCGTGCTCAGGTATTCCAACACCAGGTGGGCGAGGTCTAACTTCCCGTAGCCAGGAGAAACAGCAGAGTCGGACTGCCCAATCCCAGAGTTCCAGCTCATCCATTCCAACACCCAGCAAATCTTCCTCACCAAAATCAGGTTCTTCATCCGCTAGCAGTTCCGCTAATAAAAATTCTATGTTGGACAAATTCAAATTATTCAATTCTAAAGACAAGGGGAAGAGCAAGGGTGGAAGCTCAAAAAGTTTGTCAAAGGCAAGCAGTAGTGCAAGTAGTGCTAGTGCCCCTAGCACAAGTTCTCGCAGTGACACAGATTCCAAGTCCTCCACCAGTCTTCAGAGCTCCAGTTCCACCGACCCTGGGGCCAGTCTCAGCCCCCAGGATGGGGAGCCACCAAAACTCCCTGCCAAGACAAAATCCTCTGCCTTCACAGGCCCCAAAAGAGAGAACTCAGGACTGACATTGCCACCAGAACCTACTCTAAGACAGGGATCTCCATCTCCATCCTTTGGTGCGTCTTCATCAGCAACCGGATCTTTGTCCTCCACCAAAAAATCATTGAGTGCCAAATCTCAGAAAAATGACTCCAAAGTTGCCTCTGTTGATGCAAAATCAGCTGCCCAAAGTTCTTCCAGCACTCAGTCACTCACCAGACCTCCAAAAGTTGGCAGTTTGATCCCAAAAACTTCTCTCCGTGCCTCAAAATCATCTTCTTCATCTTCACTGTCATCTCAAGGTGCATTAGGGTCAGGGATACCAACGCCAACCAGCTCTATTCCAAAGCCTGCCACTGCCAAGGTCTCCAAGCCTTCAAAAGAGGAGAAAATGAAAGCTGTTTCCACTGCTGCAAAGGAGCAGGACAGAAATGGCAACAACATGCAGTCCATGCAGAATCAATCTATTCCTATGACAAAAAAATCCAGCAAATCTATGCAAGGCATGGCTCAGCAACAACAAGCACAGCAAATTATTCTGCAACAACAGCAACAGATGGCACATCTTCAACAGCAGCAACAACAGCAACAACACCCTCCACCTGTGCCCCCACATCGTAATAATGGCAATAAAGCAGCTCAGTTTGCAAGTTGTTCTGATCACAGCATTAGTCAAACCAGGTCACAAACTCCTCAGGAGCAATTATCAAGGCCACAAGATGGGAGATCCACCTTTCCCAAAACCAGGTACACAGAGATTGAGTACTCAGATGGGAAGATAGAAAGGGTAGGTGAAGGTCATTTATCCAAATCCAGCCAAGTTGCTGCTATGTCACAGGTGATGGATCTCCATGGGACCACAATTCCCCAGAAGGTTTCTGCTTCACATCCAGCCTATCATCTGGTTACCACAGCATCACAGTCTGTCAATGTGGTGAAACCAACTTGTTCAACTGCCTACAACCCTGTCATGAAAGCTGATGGAAATACACAGACTGCTCTCACAGTCCTACACAGGGGCAATCGGCCACCTCCGCTCCCAACAACTGAGCCACCACCAAGCCGCCATAAGAAGCTTGAATCTCCTAAGGAGGGCAAAGCTCAAAGTGACACCAACACAAGTGAAACTGCCACCCACTTTGCCAACAGTAGTTCCAGTGGCAATAACAGTGCCTCATCAAGTGAAACTGAGGCAGCCAAAACTGGGACTGAAGAAAAGTCAGAACCTGCTGAAGTCAGTTCTCCAAGGCTTGGAGTTAAAGCTCTTGTGCCTCAGACAGGTCGGCCAGCCAACAATGTTGCTATTGTTCAGCCACGTCATGGGGAGAAAATAGAGACAACTTTTGACACTGAGGTACGGACAGAAATGATAAATAAGGGAAATGTTTCTAAAGATGGTAAACAGGGGAAAGAGACAACCTTCTCAGAGAAAAAGGCAACATTTGTAGATGATTCTGGAGAAACCATGGACATTCAGCCAATGGCACCAATCATGAGAGCAATGCCCTATGGGTATTACCGTAGTATTTCTAGTCAGTCACCTAATACTAAACATTACCAGACTCCAGTAGTAACTTTGCCCTCAGGGACATATGCTGTAGCCACCACAGCAGGCAGTAGGCTAGGTATGAGCCGTACAATTGTTGACCAGGGCAGGTTCTACTCGGGGCCTATTAAGAGGGTGATGTCTAGTGGCTCAGGCAGTGTTCCATTTGACACAGACTATAGCTCTGACTATGACACTTATGACTACATTTCAGGCTACATGTCTGATGGTGATATTCTGAAGAGAAACAACATGGATGACATGACAAGTGGTTACATGAGTGAGGGTGGAGCATCCATGTATGCCAGGCGCTTGCAGCAGCGCTTCCGTGAAGGTATGCAGGCTGTCAAAGAATGTATGCAGAAGAGCAGTGGACTCATTGATGATGACAGGTAAGATATGTCATTGTATCTTGCCTACATTGTCAAATAGCTAAACATTATTTGGATATCATGTAAATTATTTCTTTTTTAAGTCTTTTACATATCACAGCATGGTTTTGAGGTGACACTTGGTGTTAAATGGGAACCTTATATTAAAATTTTTTATTTTCAGCAAGATTCAGTGTGGTATGACACATCTGATGTCCTTTTGTCTTGCCTGCTATGAATGTTGCAAAACAGATAGTGTTATTATCTGTTGTGTGTTTTCTTTTCAGTATAAACTTTTTTTTGTTTTGGGTTTTATTTCTTCCGTCATTGGTCTTCAGATAAAGAGACAGCAGTCTTTTCAACCCTGATGCCCAATTTGTGAAAATGAACTTGCATTTGAGTTAGATATTACACTTAAACTTGGAGTTTTTGTCCCACTTAAACCTGGATCAGATGTCACACTTGCTTTTAGACTAGGTGTCACACTTTCACTTTGAGTTGATCACACACACACACAAACACACACACACGGATTTAGTTTTCACACTTGCACATGGATCAGATCTAAGTACATGAGCTTAAAAAATGGTGATATTGCCTTCCTTTTGGGATCAGTGTCTTCCACATTCAAATCAGGGATAGTCCTGGCTTTTAAAAAGTTGTCGCCAAAAAAATCGCCAACCTCAATATTTTCTTGCCAGTTTTCAAAAAATGTTGCCAGAACGAGTAGTGCATATTTTTCCAAGTCTATTAATGTAATAGGCAATGAAAACTGAAAAAGATGGGATAGTTATTACTTTATTGACAATAAGCAATACAGCTATAATATTACAAAATAAATCATTACATGACTGTTTTGCATTATTAAAATGTTATAGAATGTCACATGATGATCCGTCGCAATTTTAGGGCTGCCCACTTGTTGAATGCAGTTTCAGAGTCTGATTCTTCGCATCTGTAGATGCTGATTCTCATTAAATTCTCTAGAGTTGAGATGGCGAGTTTATTTCTGATGTCAGTTTTTATGAGGTTCATCTTACTGAATCCACGTTCACAGTCTACAATGCTGACAGGTGACACCAGTAGTCTCTCAGCAGCCACAGATGCGCAAGGACATGTTGCCCTGGATCTCACTGCCAACTGAATCAAGTCCTTAACACCTCTATACACACTTACCATTCCTGAGAACTTAGTAAGCCACAAAGAAAGTGTTCCTCATGGCACTGATAATGGCATTTTTACTTTTACCAATAGCAGCGATCTTCGCTGCTTCCATGGTCTTTGCATCCCGCATCACCGTTAGTGCATAGGTATGACTGTTGTCACCTGAAAAAAAAATGCATTATCAAATGTAAAATATCTTCTTTCCTGACATCTACAGTGTCTCACTCATTTTTTTAATAGAAACATCATGTATTAAGCAAATCTGTATTATGTATATTGTTTTCCAAATAACAGTTTTGTAAGGAACTTTATTTAATGACATTTTAATACTAAAACCCTATGATCGTACTTTGCAGTGTAAGATAAGTGACGTATAATGCGACCATCGATTTCATGCATTCAGTAATTAAATCCCCCCCCCCATTTTTTATGGCTAGCTACACAAAGTACATCTCCATCAACCAGGAGTTCAGAAATTTATTTTTGCTGCGCTTTTACATGCTTTGCTTATAGTGAATTGCTTCCTAAATCCCAAGAATGATCACTGAATGCTGTAGAATTTTTCTCGACAAGCAAACTAGGATCTCCATTCCCACCAATGAAACTTACACGAGTCAACATCTGGCATTAATGTACTGTATATATAAGCATTAACTACCATCATTAAATTAAAAGCAGGAGTGAAGAAACATATCACATAGCATATGTACCCCCACCCCAAAAAAACCAATATGGAAAAAATTTGTTATTGAGTCAACAGTGTTATATGCATATACTACTTTACAATAAGGAAATAAAGTGGGATATAAAATGTGGGAAAATAGTTATCTCATGTATGGTAGCTTGAGACAACATTTGAACTGTTAACATAAATTCACACCCATTTTAGGCATTGTTAGTTATAACAGAAAAGGGCATGGTTTATTTGTCAATCAATTGCTAGTGCTTTCACTCAATGTAGAACAGGCAGTTTCTTTGAAGTATGTTGAAGAGGCTTAAGTCTAACCTTCAGCTATTATATAGAATATGAAATGGGGGCACGTGGGGGGGGGGCAAATAACGCACTCCACAGGGAGAAATGGCATGTCCTTTTTGAGAATTTCACGTGTATTGGACCCAAAAAATCAGAGAATATTTAGTGAAAATGGTGCCTAAATATGCTGCAAAAAATTTCCTGATGATAGGTTGCAATCTGTGTGTTTTCAGATTCAATCTCCCGACTTGGCTTTTGAAAAGATTTATTTTTTTGCATGACACGCTAGAATAACTGTATGGTATTAACTAAATTTATTCAACAACTATTTGAATTCTTTGGAAATTAATTAATTCATTCTGTACATTTGAAACTTCAACACAGAAGGGGCATTTTTCGTTGAAGCTTATTCGGATTTCTTGGAACTATTGGAATTGATAGAACTTTTAGGAAATAGGAATTCATTCACCATGCTGTAAGTTAATTTAATTCTTTCACTCCTGTATTTTGAGAAATAAATTATTTTCAATTATGCAATACTTGTTTGTTTTGCTATTTCTTGTTGCGTAGTTTAAGTCCCTGCAGTCGTAACACGGAATTCACAGCAAAAGTAAAAGATCAATGAGCAAAATTAACATATATTACTTACCCCACCTGGATTCATGTTTAGTGACACAATCCTTCAAAAAATATCAGAGGCAGTTGTAAATGAATTGACGACTTGTGCCTTGATACATATATCACAGAACATCTGCTTTAACTTTGTATCATATCTCAGCCATGGATGCCCAAGTTTCCACCTGTCGAGAAATTGTCAGGAACTTTTGACCCGTTCATCATGGTGTGGTGTTGCACTTGAAGCATTACTACCATCACTACATGTAGATGATGTTGGCCTGCCAGGTATAACATCAGGTTCAGTGACTGTGTTGTCTGATGAATTTGCACTAAATCCAAATGCTGTTAACTTTGTTAACTTACTCTTAGGATGAGATGATGAACATGCAACGTCTAACTTACATTAACCCATGGTAATGTTGCACTGTTGACAGTATATAATTCTGATTGAGATTTTTTCCATTTGCTTTGTATTTATACACAGTGTCATAACTCCCCTCCCAGCTTTGTTGGGGTGGGTGTCATGGGTTTGGTTATCATTATCTAGAGGTGATCGCCGACGGTGTAATTTGCCTCGAACGAGTAAATATCAATATAAAGTGTGAAAATTATGGGTGGAATAGATAAAGATCTGAGCAGGTATATAGAACAGAATAACACGAGCCCCCGTTACAAATAAAGACAAAATTTAATAAAATTTCCTAATAATAAAGTTCATAAACAAAAGTAATAATGCATTACGATTGAAAGATACACTTCTTTCTTTTTGAATTAACTTATTCTATGAATTTCAAATACAAATATGATGATACCAATAACCGATCTGTTAAGCGATAGAATTATCTCATCATCAATCGAATCGAGTGAAATCGAACACTGCTTGTACAATTTCATAACCTGATGGTCTTGATTCAGTCCAAATTCCACAGCGACTATCCCTTTTGACTTCCTTGTGCCGGTAAGTCTGGGTCTTCTCCACTTTTCCCTTTCTTTTCCAAATTCTCAGGTGTTTCGCCTCTTTCGCCCCTTCCAACTTTGTGTCCACTTTGGGTTTGTAATACGTGAGACGTCCCGTAGAGTTATCTCACCTTCCTAAATAAAAAATATAAGCAACCTAAATCTTCCGTCACATTATACTGGGGGAATAGATCAATACCCACCCACCCCGTTATGTCAGATAAATTCTATCCTAATTCAAACAGATCCTACGGCTATCTAGTCTAACTGGCCATGACAGACCGTAAACAACCTAGTTTCACAAAATTAATGGTCCTGCTAAGGGCTATTTCAACACACCACCGAGACATTAGTTCCAGACTAGTCTCAATTACACAAATGAATTAAATTCCTTGCACAACGGTATTTATGACAACAATCAAGTGGTTATCATACGTGAACTCATATATAGGTCGGAAAATTCACACGGATTCTTACAGCTCATCTCAACTAAAATAAGGCATGAAATTCTAGATACATAATTTCCTATAATAATCGAGACTATACGTTCAAACGAGTCGTCAATGTTTATATAAAGAAAAATATCATTGTACGGACTCAGATAAACGAACTCAACACAGGTATACCATATCAAGAAATTAAATCTACGACTTAAACAAATAAATCCATGCAAATACAAGGAAATAAATCAAACAAATCATCATAGTAGTATGAATGAATTACATAAGATTGTTGCAAATACCTTGTTTTCCCAAGCTCTCACTTCCAGAACGTGTCTGTCAATTTTTCCAGACAATTGCTTCCCCTGGATGATTTCTACGAGTGAGTTTACTTCTTAATCCACTCGGAGTCTATTTACATTTGTTCTCTTGCAGAAAAAAGCGTAGACTGATTTTCAAATTTGCTATTTGCACATTTAAACTGAGAGTTTTCATGTGAAACCACGCCCCCTTCACAGCGTGACCAATCTGGATGAAATACATTTCCCGCCCGAACTTGCTGAAACAATGCAGTTCGTCTGACAAACCTTGATTCCCCAACTGATTCCTGGTAACTTTCAGAAATGACAGTTTTCCATACCGATCAGAAGTTGACCCCTCCTGTTCAGTTTAAACAAACGTAGCCTTAATCAAAATTCGCTAAACTCGTGACAGAGACTGTACCAATCCGTGCATTATGGCAATTTAAACGCGCGCAGAACTCC
>JAECUM010095727.1:0-40787 GCA_016617855.1 Megalonaias nervosa | reverse complement strand
ATAACAAGATTAACATCGTTTGCTTGCAATGTCTTTATGACTTATGTCTTGCTATCTTAATCACAATATGATTTTTATTATAACGCCTAAGAAAGGAATAATATTTGATACTGTGAATACCAGGTGAATAATAATAATAATAATAATAATAATAATAATATTATTATTATTATTATTATTATTATTATTATTATTAAAACGAAATGTATTTGCGTTTTTGTATGACAATCGCCAAACAGAAATCACTGCGGTACCATTCAAGTATGGTGTTGAAACAGCGCTCAAAATCAACGCTAAATCAGTTAACCAGCGGTTTGTGACTTGACAGACGGATCACTGAAACACAGCCATCAGTGATCCGCTGGAGTAGCAAAAATTAGCGCTGGTTGCTATTATAAACTGAAGAAGTGGTCCCGTGTCACAATTTTTAAAACTGGTCAATTGATTTGTTTATTGGTAAATGAGTACCTACAAACATACTCCGCTTGACGAGGTACAATAAATGCTTATGGCACAAACTGGACAAGTATTAACCCAATCATCCACATATCAAGTAAATTACCTTGATTATTGTTACAACAGTCTTCGTGTACATGGAACCAACCCGGTGTACTGCTCTCAAGTTCTGTTTTCATTACTGATGATAGTAAAAACACAGAGTATCAAGCTAGTAAAGAACACTCGGGAATGGTCGCGTTCGTAATCCAAAGGTGATGTGGTAGCTCATTCCATAGAATGGCAGCTGAATATTTAAAGTATTTATTTTTTCACAAATGTTGAGGCTTTAATTCTTCGGACATCTAATATATAATACTATATTACTGAGTTTAAAACCTAATAGCTCACCCAACCATTTGGAAGCACGCTTATTCAGAACGTTGAAAGTCGTATGAGTCATACCCCGAAGTCTACGCACCTTCAGTGTTGACATTTGTGCCTTGAGTGAGAGTTTATGATAGCTGCCTGTGTAGTTTTCATGCACAAATCTCACAGCACGCTCTTTATTTTTTTTTTTTTTTTAAGTTTAGCATTATTTATGTCACTACAGAAATGCCAGGCAAAGAGACAGAAATTGAAATGGACAGTATTAATTTATGAAGATTGTCTAGTTAGCTCTAACCAATACATTTCAAGACAGAGTTTCCTTGAAGCTTTCATACAGAGGTTTTTTCACACGTGAATCGAATTGCAGTTGATAGTGAATGTCCATTTTTGTGGGGTGGGGTGGAGTGTCTCCCTTGTTTGATCTTTTCAGACCAGTTAAGGAGTTTAAAACCTAATAGATCACCCAACCATTTGGTTATATATAATTGGGATAAAAAAACAACAACACAAACGCTGATAATTCTGTGCAACTAGTTTCGCATTTAATACATGCTACTTCAGGCACAAAATGTTTTGAAAGAAACGGATGACGTCTTTATATTTTAAAATAACAATTACTTCATTACGTAACGTCATAAATGATATGCACCATCATAACAATTATATATATATATATATATATATATATATATATATATATATATACTAATATATATATATATATATATATATATAATAGTGTTATAATAAATTCAGCATCCATATCAAAGTCGCGATTATTTTTTTGTCACATTGCTTATAGCTCGCTAATTTTTCTTGATGACGACAAAGTCGTTAGTGATTTCTTCGGTTATTACGCAATCCATGATAACCCTGTGTAGTTGCGATATTCGTCTGACTCGAGACACTGCAAGATAAACTAAATTTGACCACTCAATACGATCATCGACAATCCAGATATTTGTATCAGTAATAGTTAGTCCCTGTGACGAGTGAATCGTTATAGCGTATCCTAACGTCCAACGCGATTTATCTATGCTCAACGCGCTCTCAAGGACATCAACAACAACTAAAACAATATCATTTAGCACAAGATTTTGTATTCCACCACCAGGAATCTCAACATCAACATTCTGTCGTCGAGTATCTGCTGGGCGATAACATAATGGTACAGGTAGATTTGAAAATTTTTCTTTATGTAACGTAAATAATTGTTGTTGAAGTGTATCGCGAACTATTTTTCTACTTGCAACTATCAAATCAGCAGGTCTCCATAAATTCCAAAAATCATTCATAGGAGTTTCTGGAATTACTTTACGCATTATCTCACACTGTATTTTATCTGGCTGTAGTCTTATTAACTTTTTAAACTCTTTTAGTGATTTATCAATAGCTCTATGGTCATCAGTTATTTCTTCGTAATAATCTACAAATATTTTCAGCCACTCATGTGGAGACGATCCAATAAAAGGTGGCGGTTGACCATGATCGCCACACATTATCACAGCAGTATTCTTCAATAACTTCCAATCAAGAAATATTTTTAATACCTCCAGCAACACCGTGCAAATCTCGTCCCATATAATAATTTTAGGAATGTATTTCTCACCCATCCGCGATGGAGTCCATGTGTCTCCGCACCATCTGAAGAAACTATGATAAGTTTGAGATTTGATTCCTCGTTCTTTTATTTCTCTGGCGAGTTTATGTGTCGGTGTCAAAACAATCATATCTGAACAATTATTAAATAATTCAATCGCGCGTGTTGTTTTACCTGAACCACCACACCCATTAAGATAAACGGTTTTATGTCTAGCCACAGGATCATATACAGATGGCAACAAAGACGTTGTCGATGACAATTCTGATATTTGATTATTCTTGTAATATATTTCTTTAATTTCAACGTCGGCAGATTCAGAATAAATAAGTATATCTTCATGTTTTATTCTCCATTCGCCCCATGACGCATGATTGTTAACATGCAATTGTTTTAACAAATCCGCATATTTTTTATTTATATAAAATGAATCTGTCGCGACTCTGACTGCAATCAGAGGAAATCTGTTTATCGTTGATAATAGATTTATCGAAACGTACGCTAGCATCGAAGATCTTAAATGAGTAAACTGCGGTGACTCGCCATCAGTATAGATCACAATTGTACCTAATTTAGTTCCGTCTGATAAAATAAGCATTACTTCGACTTATAAATGTGTTTTTCTCCGTTGTATCAACAATTATAAAATCGAGTTCAGCATCATCCATATTTAATCTTGTACAATTTCGTTTATGATCATATGATCCTCCTTGTGTAAATTTACCGATTATTTTTTCTGCCGAGATCTTTTGCAAGTTTCCCATCGTGCTTTTTCCTGCATTTACGTATATTATTAGTAATTTTAACAATATCATCTTCGTTAAAATCAGGAAAATCTCTCCTAGCATCATTAATATTAAATTTATCCGGTTCTGGCAACCAAACTTGTTTCTGCACGCGGTATGATATAATTGCTTCACTCACTTTTAACGATATTAAAATTCCAGCGTAAAGCATGTACTGTAATAGTACTATCGGAGCCCAACAATTTTCTGAAAAATGTCTTCCAAACCACGCATAAACAATCGGATGGAGATCCCCGTAAAACTCAAATGACTCTATACAGGCGAATCCGGTTAAGTCAAAATCTGGTAAGGGTCCGTTTATCGCAACTCTGGTCAACTCGTGTGATGGATGTCCAAATCTCTTAAAGTATTCAGAACACTCTCCGTATCCAAGAAAACTTCCAGGATAACATGCAACCATATCAACTGAGATAACGTCTCTATAATCGTAGTTAGTATTCCATAATCCACCGTGTCCGTATTCCACACAACTGTGTTGGACATCTTCAAGAAATTCCAATCGTGTCGGTTTCCATGATTTTTTCTCCTGAGCAGCGTGAGCAGCAACTGATGGAACGGTTAAACAATTATTCAGTAATTGTCCAACCTTAATATCATCAGGGGTATATTTTAATGCAAGATGTTTCATTTCTTCGTGGAGAGATTCTGTACGATAAATATCACCATTAGACCGTACAAACTGATCATGATAATCATATTCCGAACTTTGAAACAGCCAAACAGATACAGGGTCACTTTTACTGATATTTTTGATAAAATCAAATATATGACCATTATAAAATTTAACCGTTCTGTCTCGTGGAAATATTGTTACTGCCACAGTCCATGCATGTGCGTTATGATCAATAATATCTCCTCTTGATTCATATTTCGATTTATACAAAATCTCTTCGGTTAACGTCTTCACTGTTATTGGAAATTTTAATTTCTTTCCCAGCTCAGCAACGTCGCTGATAGACGCTCCGGTATCTTTAACTGCTTCTGCCCATGTATTTATTTTTTTACGTCGTAAATCTGTTAAACCGTTTCCGCGTATCGCGTTTGTGAAGTGTTCTGTAACCCGTTCAGCTACAGAATTTATTCTTGACAGTTTCATAGGTTTGAGATCATTAACGTTAGGTTTATTATTTAACGGATATATTGCGTACACAACCGCAGTCATAGGGTACCCTTGTTCATAATACGATTTGTTAATACCAGTCAGTATTCCTGGTTTGGAATTTTTACCGAGAACAATATTATTTCCTGACTGCATGCGGACAGGATCACGTTTGTCACGGATAATCCAAGTGTCGTCGTCTGTCTTTACAATAAATTTTATTAAACTAAAATATCTTTGAACATCAAGGTAGTCAATAATCTCTCTTCCTCGTTTGTCATTCATTACATCGACAGTATTTCCAATTCTGAATGTTGACCACACATGAGCCGCACCATCGTCGCGAAATTCCTTCTTGGCTTCACGGATACGTTTAGTTATATCCTTATTCCCTAAAGCCAGACCTTGCATCGAAAAACTAAATTTATATTTCGGCAGTCTGTTAAGATCAAATCTAGCTCCATAAGGTTCAATTGTGGATAATTCCTGCATTATTATAATTAAGACAAATATATATTTAAATTGAATTTTAATTATATGTTTATATATGATTCAAACAAAGAATCAATGCCATTGGCTCAAAATCGGATATACTTCTCCTTGTAACAAAACTTGCGTAAACGAATTCTGCGGTTATCACATGCAGTGCGTTAGACACGGCAGTCTAGGACCAAAACCGTGTGTGCGGTGTGGTGTGGAAGTCAGAGGAAAAACTCAGCTGTGTGTGCAATGTGGTGGTAAAAAATACAGAGAGCTGAAACGATATTACGATAAAAAAAAATAACACCTTAACATCGTCAGGTGAATCTTCTATAAAAACCGCAGAAGATTATCTCGCCAGATTTTCAAAATAATGATTTAGACAAATAATATTATTATATAAATGGAGCAAAATGAGTTTGTGAAACATCCACTCATTAAAAATTATGAAGCATCTCGTGATGGTGTAATTAGGCACTGTAGATTAAAAAAAAGAGTAGGCACTGTTGATAATATTGGTTATCTTAGATTTACTGCTTGGAAAAAAAGATATTTATCACATAGGTTTGTGTTCGAGTGTTATTTTGGACTAATCAAAGAATGGACTTGTAATCGATCACATCAGTGGTGATAAACTTGATAACTCGCTTTGTAACTTGCGAATTGTTACTCAAAGTCAAAATTGCAAGTCCGGAAATTCTGGCGGCGGCGCACGATACGCAAGGGCTGTTAAATCTGTAAATACAGAGACTGGCCAAGAAATTATATTTAAATCAATTAATTCTGCTGGTAAACATTTTAACATAGTACCACCTTCAGTAAAATACATGGCAGATAATATCACAAAATCTGCATTTTTAAAAAAATTTGGACAAAAAAATCAAATTTCAGTATATAGTTATGGTATCAGATGATTAAGCATAGCTTAGTAAATCAAGCAGTTGTCGTGCTTGTTGTACTACGTTAATGTTATATGACAGCAATATTTTCTTATTTTGCTTGCGAATCTTTGCCAGTAAGCATCGATATACTTTTCCTTATTGTATGTGTTATTTCGTCCATTATAATTTCATAAAAATAATAAATATATCGTTCATAAAAATGATGTGTAATTGTGTGTACACTAGTCCGCAGCAAAATCCATTTGTCCTCAAAATACATGTATGTAACACAACAATAGAGATTTATACAGTTTGGATGCCCCATAGGACACTAATCTTTCCAAGAAGCCCATTGTTCCATCGTGTAATCCGATAACCTGGGTCACACATTGTCTATGTTAGATTATCGGCTAATATATCTCAACTGTGTGAATAAATGAACATCAGGTTATTTTTAGACAGCAGTAAGTATATTACCGTCTGGCATGTGTTCATATAACTGATCGATGTTTTAGTATCCTTGGCAACGGTTGGCTACATGAATACAGACACTTTTAACTTGGCAGAAATGCGGGTCTCATATACTATAGATTTCTCAATTTAACAGTGTATTTGGAAATTGAAATAAATTCACATTTTACAATAATTGTGATTTTATTCAGAAATCCACACTACAGTTTACAGTAATTGTGATTTTATTCTGTATACTTACGTAAGTGCCTGCGCTTCAGCATTAGGTAACTTCATAATAATTTTTTAGTCATATATATGTAAGGAAATCCGGTGGTATAGTGCTAACGCGTTGGATTCTCATACTCAAGGTCCTGAGATCTATTCTCGTGACCGGCACATTGCCGGCGGGGGTGATATTATGCCAGAATTTTCTTATTGGTGGGGCTCCGCCAGCCCTCGAAATTCAATAGAAATTTGCACACTCTCCACCATGTCACTTGGTGGGTGTGTTTTTACACTCCCCGGGTTGATTATGGGGGAGAGTGTGCAAATTTCTATTGAACGTAGAGAAGGCCCCGTTGTATGTCCGATCAGTTAGTTAAGTCTACATGTTTGCACTGTCCTTGGTGTTTGTACTGTCCTTAGTGTTGTGTTTGTGCTGTCCGTACTGTCCTTAATGTTGTGTGTTTGTGCTGTCCGTAAGATAAGTTTATATGTAACCTCTGATCCTGCTAGGATGTTCTTTGACAACCTAGGGGGTCACATGGGGTTAAAATGTGCTGTCCTAGGATAAGTTAGTTAAGGTCTTAGAATTAAGTTTATATGTAACCTCTGATCCTGCTAGGATGTTCTTTGACAACCTAGGGGATCACATGGGGTTGTATAAAACTGCTGTCCTAGGATAAGTTTATATGTAACCTCTGATCCTGCTAGGATGTTCTTTGACAACCTAGGGGGTCACATGGGGTTGTATAAAACTGTGCTGTCGTTTCGTCTTTCGAATTTCCTCTGATCCTGCTAGGATGTCATTTGGCAACCTAGGGGGTCACATGGGGATTAATTCGAATGCCCCTGAGCTTGCTAGGATGTTGTTTGGCAACCTAGAAGTTCACATGGGGTTGTGTTGTGATTATATGTTTTATAAATTTTTATTATTCTGATTCAGAAATACTTTATTTTATTAATATTATTCTGATTCAGAAATATTTTTATTTTAAACAAACATTTATAATATAATGAATTCTGAAAATATTAATGTTATTATTTCTGCGATTAAAAAATTACAACATAACGGTATAAATATATCTGATAATCTTAATCCTGAAAAAATTCTGTGTGATTTTGAATCATTAGAACAACGGAAATTAGAGAATAGATATACTTTGCCATCTGATTATAAATTCATGACGTTTATCCAGCAGGCAATGTTACAGTCGCTGGCAACAGTTACAGATAATCAGGTAAAGCTGTTTGTACCTCTCTCACACGCTTTTGACAAAATTAAGTTAGAACTATCTCACGAATATGAACAGAAAAAAATTGTGAACTTTCATATAAGACAGTTGAGGGAGCATTGTGAAAATGATAGTGATCATGAAGGTGGACCAGTGACTGTGGTGATGGCTAAACAAAATCCCTGGCAAAATTGACAGAGTCGAACTATACAGTTTATTTACTTATAATACAATAATATTTATTTTTTTATTCAGATTCTGATAATAATTTTTATTTTAAAAAAAATATTTTAAAATCAGATCATAATAATAATATTTTTTTCTGTTTGGGTATGATAATTACGATTTACCCCATCAGAAGTAAAAAAAAATTATTCTGATCCTAGTTAGATTCGGATATTTTTTTTTTTTTGTTTTACGATGACGCATTATGAGCGTATATACAGATTAATATTTAACTCTTCATTTTGCAAATCCAGAAGGCGTCCTATTTGGTCTGTAAGTTTGAAATTTGTTCTTGATAATAACGAATTATGTACATGCAGATAAACGGGGTTAATTGGCTCTGATGCAATTAAACACCCAGGCGGCACTTGAGGTGTGAATGAATATAATATATATCCTTGCTGGGCCTGGCTAGACTTTGAAAGATCTACTTGATAGCTGCCTTCAATTACATCACATACTAGATTGACTGCGATCGTTGATGTTATATTAACAATACCAAGTGATATATGACGGCCTCCACCGTATGGATCAGTATTATGTTTAAGAATAGCCGGTGGCGGGGCTATTTTACTCCATGATTCAATTACTCCGGGATAATATTCAGCGATCAGATCAGTTAATGATTTTTTCATTTCAGAAGTATTAAACATTGGTGAATCTTTTCTGTTATTTTGTAATGATCAAGAAATAATTGTCTTGATTCTGGACCTATATAACCTCCAGTAACATCAGTTACACTGTCTATAATACTTCGATTGGCGATGTATAAATCAAAAAACAACATATTTATGTGGTGTATTGCTTCGATTATTTGTTTTTTTTTTTTACATCATTGTTGGAATTATCTTTTAATGAAGTTAATAAATTTATTAAATTTTTAGATACTTTCAGATATTCAATATCAAATCTCTCCCTAAAATCTCTAAAAAGTTCTTCATCAAATGCTGATCTACCCATCTTGGGGATTCTTTTACCATCATAATCGGTAAAATAACGTTCATTGTCGCTTGGATCATATTCAAATCCTATATAATGCCATGGATATTTTTGTTGATATTCTGGGATTTTAATAAATTTTCTTTCCGCTGTGAGAAATTCCTTTTTGGTCGGTTCTGGAATTCCATTATAAACCGGTGCAACATCAAGCCATCCTAACACGGATCTGATCGAACTTTGATATATATCTACAACGTAGTCAGCAGAATTTATTTCAATCGCAGATGATAATGTTGGTTCGTAAACAGTAATTGCTATTTTGGATTCTTTTCCTGTAATAGATTTAATTCTACGTTGGAACTCATCATTAATCTGTTCTATTTGATAACTGCCCGTTGAAATTCCAACAACTTGCCAATCAGGAGTTCCATTAGGTTTATTCTTATTTGCAAGCACAAGTGAATTGTTTGCTGGTAGTCCACCAAACGATTTTGATCTAATATTTGGCCAGCTATGATAAACTCGTAATTGTGCTAGCGCTATTTCTTTTGCTGGAATTGCAGTTGGAAAGTTAAGGCTAAATTCTGGACTGGTTGAACTTAATGATATCATTGTAGTTTTTGTATGCGTAGTATTAGTGACGATCTGTTGTAATAGTTCGCGCGATCTTTGATCTGACATTATTATTACTGTTATTATTTTAAATCGGGAACTTTTTGATGATTTATTTTTTCGCCTTGGCTATTGTCAAGGAATGCTTCATTGTAAATTTCCATTATCGTTGTGAACTCCTCATCGGATATTTTAGCATCACTGAGATACGACGAAAGATACGACGATAGTTTAATGCATGGAGACACCGACGTGTGTAGTTTTATTATATACTCGTGTAATTTTGTGTTAGTACATGTAGCTATCTTCTTTGCGACAATACTGAGGATACCTGCGTATGTTGTTGCCGTTGAAACGACAATTGTTACAACTGCAAGTGCTGTCATTGTTATTGCTGATAGCAATACACCTGCGGACGCGATGATAGCAGAAACTGAATAAACAATTATATCAATGATAACCACACGCCTGCGATAGCTTTTTACTTTTACTATATAAATATCAACGATAACGATCCAAGTCAATGTGGGACTGGGGTCCCTGGGTTTGATTCATTATAATTAGGTCATTTAATTAAGTAATTAATTGAGGAGTTTCAGCTACAAATTCCAGACACCACCAGTAAGACACCGGGGTTAATTTTTTGTCAGATGGTTCCAGTATAAATTCTTCTTCGACATTTTTATTTAATATAATAGATACAGTTCCAGAAAAAAACATCGATTGAATGACGCCATGGAAATGTAGTAAATATCCTAAATTTTTCTTTACTGAATACAGACAGCCTGTACACGCCAGTTACTTCTGCGGTATGTTTGATAGTGTTATTTTGCTGTGACCATGTTGATGATCCTGATGCTACTGTGTATACCACATTGATGATCTGATTGTGAGGAATTTTAATCTGATTCGTTTTATTAATAATATTAGGAATTCCACTGACAATATCGTTGAGTTTTATGTTAATGTCAGCGAGTTTAATATTTACAACCACTGGATTACCAAAAAATTCATATACAGATCCGTTTATGTTTCTACGAAAATTCAAGAATGTTTGTACGTGATTGGAAAAATCAGTTTTGAATGCGGTCATTTCATCGTTGATTGTTGCTAATGATGTCACCGTGGGAATGTTGCTATCGTCGACGTATTTTTTCGTTGCAGCGTCGAAATCTGATTCTGGTGTTCTGAGCTTAGTAATACCATTATTATTCATGTTGGGAAATGCACGCATTATACCACCTTGACTAACACAAACTTAGATTCTTGATCATCGAAGTATTTTTTTGTTGCTGCGTCTGTATCTGTGGCTGGGTCTCCAAGGTCTGTAATTTTATTTTGATTCATGATAATGTATCAGTGAATGAATCACCAGCTTTTTTGATATAATCGATAATTGACTTACCAGAATCTTGTATTTTACCTTGATCAGCAAAAGTAACGATATTATTAATAACCGCAGTGGGAATTCGTATAAGTACATCTGACAGTTGTATATTACTTGTTTTTAATCGTCCTTGTTTATCTGAAAAACAACGACTTCATTTTGATCCACACTTGTGATAGTTAATAAATCATCGATTTCATTTCTGAGCTGATCAAGAGTTGCATATTTAGATAAGTCACCTTGCTGCTGAGCTTTACCGCGAGAAAATTTCCATAAATATCTACCATTATATTTACTAATATCTGTTGAAGACGTTTGTGCGCGGCTATGCCTGGTGGTGGTATATTCGTGTACGACTTTATGAGGTGGTTTTCCTGGCGGTGCCAGTGAAATTGCGTCGAGTACAGCGAGGGTTTCACGGCCACATACTGGTGGATCTGTTAATTTTTGTGTTGGTAATGTTGAATACCAGATTGGAATATCACCGTCTAAATTACTATATCGTAAAAATTCTTTTGGTGGTGCTAACCCATACGAATCGAAATAAACAATTTCACGTGGATCAATCGCGTATGCAACCCAATGAGTACTCGGACCAGAGTTTTTATCGAGATTAATAATACCAGTTTCAATATTGTTTGGTTCTTTTGGTAATTGATCACGCATAAAAACATCTCTGAGGTTTTTTATGTTCAGTTGCTTAGCAGCATCAAATAAATCAAATTTGGACATAGGAAGAATCATCGAACTGTCCCGGGCAGTCTTAGACCTTTTCCGTACTACGAGTGTGGGGTCCCTGGAAGTCTTAGACCTTTTCCCTTTTTTTTGGAGGTTTTTATTCTGTGACCCGTTGCTTTCTTTAATGCCATTCCAGCAGCAGTTCAAACAGCACCTAACGCAGCTGCTTTCGCAACAGCTGGGGCTGCAGCGGCTATTATCGCTGGTAACGCGGCAAGAAGTGAAAATATACCACCCGTTTTAGCGGTGTCTTTAATGTCACCTGCAGATAGATTAAGTCGTACACCGGTGCTTGATTGTTTGGCGTCATTGAAGCGCCTATAATGACGTTCCGATAATGATAGCTTATTCGGACCACCTGCGATCTGTTCTCGCTTTAGTGATATTTTTACCGCACAATTGTTTTATGATGATGATTGTAGCTTTTTAATCTGACCAGGAGTCAGACTGACATTAACATGTTGATATGACATTTATAATTATCATGAGTGATCTAATTACATGTTTTCTACTGAGGCATCAACGACTCGCATTCGTCCACCAACACCTTCAAGTAGCATTGATTTATCGCTGAGTATAACAGCAATTGCTCTGTAATTAGGAATATCTACAATATTTCTATTCACACGAGCTCGAAAGTGTATATCAACGACAGATTGTCTGAATAAATCCAAGTGTTCCTGCGAAAAGTAATAGATCGGATACAATGTTGTAAAATCTAGCTGTGATATTTGCAAACCAGAATCAACATTTTGGTCGCGACCCATAAATGACATTAAACGATGATATGCACGTGCTACATGATTTTGATCAAAATTCAACAAAATATCCTCAGATGGTTCTTGATGTCCATTTATCCTTAAAGAAACTACAGAAACACTAAGATCATCAAATATCATATGACTACGTTCTTGTGAGTTTAATCGTGCGCTATTCTGAAAAGCGATAAATATATGTCGTGGTGCGGAAACACCTTGCTGAGTAGCTATTTGCCATGGATACATACCATTAACTGTACTCTGAACAGCATCTGTTGTTACTGTCAACCAAGATAACATTGATTTACCACCTTGATCCATAAAAGAGAGTAATCTTTGTTCTTCAGCAATACATGGAGTTAATACTGTCATCCACAATGAAAGTTTTGTCAAGATCACTATACCAGCGTGGTCAGCAGGTCTCCAGATTGCCTCATTATCTGTAGTTTTTCTTACAAGTACAACTGTATGTTTAGCTCCATAAATAACCGTTCTGACATTTCTACAAAATCCAAAGATATGTGACAGTGGAATTGTACACGAAAATGTTCTTCTTCCACCTTTTAACATTGATTTACGTGCTGCAAATCCTAAGTTAAAATTTACATTCATTGATATTACTGCAGGAGCATCAGCAGCTCCTCCTGCAGCTCTTACGTTACCCATATAACTATTAATGTTTTCTGGATGATTAGAAGTATCCTTTGCAAACATCATTGACGGTCCAGCTGATCTTGAATAATCATCACTGTATCTTGCTAAACCTATTATTGTTGTTGCAACATCAACGTCTTTCTGAATTGATTCAATATTTCTTCCATCAATCATATATGTAGCGCTATCAAACAACGTCATAATACCATTATTAACAAAACCAACCTTAATATCAGCTCCATATGCTCCTGGTGCTGCTGGATTATTATTATCTAAAATTTCACCTTCTACTTCAATAAACGCTTCAGCGGGTAAGAAATATCTGCTTGTATCCTGAACTTGCAGCTCAATTCGTCCACGCTGATTTGGTTCTCGTGCGTCATAAGAATAATACTGATAATCACGCACAGATTCATCTTTGAGTACTGGTGCGTCCATGTCAAATGCGGGATCAGATATACGTTTGAACATCTTTATTATATTTATTATCGTCTAACACGAAGACCACTTCCTGCTATCAGACTAGCGGTTATATTTTTTTCTTTTTCTGACATCGGTACACCAGCTAACTCTGCTAGTTTTTGATTAGCAGCTTGATTTATTATTTTACTGACATTTGCGGGCATCACTTCAGTGCTGGCCAGTTTCACTGGTGGCTGAGGTTTTCGTCGTATTAATCGTGCTAGTCTATCATTGATTGCTGAGAATGCTTTGCTAGCAACATCACCAACAGCGCCAATACCTTTTTCACGAACAACGTCAGTAGCTTTCATTCCAAGTTGCTTTGCAAGCGGTATTGCTTTTGGGGCTATCCTTCTAAATAGACCCTGAACAACATCACCTAGTCCATCTCCGTAGATCGTTTTGTATACTGGTAATCGTGAATTTATTACCCTGACCATGGTTGGTCTGCACTGAGTATTATGTATGATCATCTTATTATAGTCATTGCATCTAATTACATACTCAATCACTGTGATAATCATCGGCGATTTCATTAATAAGGGACCGATACACATTAATATCCATGATACCGCCTGTAAATAATCTTTTACAAATATCAGCTGCTTCATTAATGATTTCTGATGAATTATTACCAGCTCGTTTTCCTCCAATGAGGGTTTCTAGTGTTCCAACATCGGCAAGGACGTTATTAGGACAAATAATAAGACCACTTCCTCGAGTAGTAAGACCACTTCTAGTTGTTTCCTCCCCACTTGGTGAATGTAATTCTCTCTTTGGTGAAAATTCTCTCCTTGGTGAAAGTGATTCCCTCGTTCGTTTAGGGTTATTAAGTTTCTGCTTCATTTCTTTTTGTCTCCTTTTTTGTTTTACTTGTTCAAGATACTCATTTACTGTCTGCCCAAAAATACTAAACCGAGAAATATCTTCCTTAGCTCTGATTTGCGGAGTATTAGTAAGGATGCGAAATACATCCCTAATCCAATCGGCGGATTTTAGCTTGTCAACATATTCGGGTTTTACATACTTATCTCGCTCACGATATCCAGATGCGGCAATATCTATTATTTTGGATTCGTCCATGTTAGCGGCAATACCTTCAGGTGTGAATTTATCCATGATGCTAGTTCTGGATCTTGGTAGAGGTTGTGGCCGTTCTTCAGGTGGTAGTTGAGGAGGTTGAACGGGTGGTGGTTGAGCTGCTTGAATACGGCCAGCAATATCAACAGATAATGTTTCAAGAGCTCTTTGTGTTGCCTCAGTTGCTGTAACAATTTTCTTTGTTGGTTCGACAATCGGTTTAAATAATTGTTCTGCATCTTCTGCAAATTCCACCTGAGACTCCTGACGCGCTTGTAGTTGTTGCTTGACAGAATCACGGACGGGTAGATATTTTTTAATTGCCTCTAGTCGCACACGAGCTAGTTTAGATGTATGAGATTCCATTATTTAATATAACAATGATTTAATTATAGCGGCAGGGAGGGTGAACGACCAGCGTTGAGTGACCAGCACGTAAACGAAACACACCATAAAATAAAAACGCGCGTCAGTGATGATGTAACAAAATGAGCTAACCCAATTAGAGAAATCTCATGGCCTGACAGAGGTTTTGGTTTAACGTTATTGGACCTTGAGATCTCATTTTCGTAGGAACTTTTATTTTTCATAAATAAGGTCTCGAACAAAAATGGTCTGTTCACCCTCCCTGCTGCTGAGAGAGAGAGAGAGAGAGAGAGAGAGAGAGAGAGAGAGAGAGAGAGAGAGAGAGAGAGAGAGAGAGAGAGAGAGAGAGAGAGAGAGAGTTTGTGGTCGGTTGTACTGTTGCTAAAGCAGAATAATGACTTAGATAAACTGTAAATATATTAAAATATTTTAATTACCTCTTGTTGGTTCGTCAGTTGGCTTAGTTTCTATTCCACATTAATTTCCATGCGCTGGTATCTGAATGGTGTAGCTATCCAAGTGTTGCTACTGCTCTACTTTTATCATTACAACCATCTTTCATGTTTAAATCATAAGTGTGTATTATATTGATTTAATCAATGTGGAGAAAAATAGAAACCAAGAAAAGAAAACAATCAACTTATCAGTATGCAGAGGTGATTGTAAATAGCCACTAAGGCAGAGAACTACATTTTGTAGCGGACACACTCGGGGATGTGAGGAGTTCATTCACTAGGTCAATACACGGCTGCTTGTAGTAAATCTTAACTCCGTTCAAAGGGCAAATATATGTATTTGTATGTGATATAAATAGAATATATGTACAGTATGTACGCTGTATCAATGATATACCACTCGTTGTATAAATGTTTCATTAAAAGGAAACTCAGCAAGCTTCGTTTCCTTTTAATGAAAAATTTATACATCTCGTGGTATATCATTGATACAGCTTACATACTGTACATATATTCTATATATATATATATGGCGGGTGCGAGAACAATAGTTTCTGATTGCATTTTACTGGGTATTTGTACCGCACCATCGGATGTACATCGACATCACTCTCGTCCAGTAAACACCAAAATCCACAAAAATTTTCACCAACCTGCAACAACGATTTGCTTTGTAATCCCCGTCACCCCACCCACCCCCCACCTGTCAATGATCTTGTTTTCTCTCAGTCCAATTGTGCGCATTCACATTCACAAATAACGTTGAAATATTTCTTCCTCTAAATTAACGCCTATGTACAAATACAACTATTAATACGTCATACGAGATATTGCTCCCTATCTAAAAGTAGAAGGGGGTAAAATTAACTGTATGGCTTATCCGCCAAACGGCATTGGTTGCTTCTGGCAGATAACTAACTATTGGATTTAAGTGGTGTGCGCCCATTCGGGCATGTACCACTGGATTCTGGCAGATCATATTTGTCCAGAATTTATAGCACACAGCCGGTGCTGTCTTCTACTGTTCGATTATAACAGTCAGGTGTAAAACTCTTCAATTAATTGTCTAACTGACTGAATTGTTTCGAAAAGCTAGAACCCAATTGACATATATCAATAAAGGATGATAGATCCCAATTGACATATATCAGTAAAGGATGCTAGATCCCAATTGACATATATCAATAAAGGATGCTAGATCTCAATTGACATATATCAATAAAGGATGCTAGATCCCAACTGACATATATCAATAAAGGATGCTAGATCCCAATTGATATATATCAATAAAGGATGCTAGATCCCAACTGACATATGTCAATAAAGGATGCTAGATCCCAACTGATATATATCAATAAAGGATGCTAGATCCCAACTGACATATATCAATAAAGGATGCTCACGAGGATTTGCAGATTTAGGATAATTTGTGAATCAATGCCTTGTAATAATGAGAATGGAGATTACATTCCATTCCTTGTTGTATCGTTTGATTTTATAACAGTTTAGCATCTTTTCTCTGAAAGAGTATATTCTCAGTGTGTCAGGCTTTTCAAACCCTATTGAACTGCATTAAATAAAAAATAAATGCGTGAAAATCTTTTTCCAACAGAGATGCAACTTGTTCTTGAACGGAAATAATACGACACTAAAAACTGAATTGTCTAGTAGAACTCTTTAAAGTACATACAAACGACACATTCCATTGAACAGTGATAAAATACAATTTAAACAGAAAAATGAATCGCTATGGTGTAGAGGTGCACGGTATTAGAGGGATACCGGTTTACCGCGGTATTTTTTTTCCGATGGTACTTGCTTTGGTAAATTTTTACTGTGTTAGTGACCGCTCCGGTGGCCTAAGTGGTTAGAGCGTCTGCCTCGGGATACGGGAGGTCGCTTGTTCGAACCCAAAGTCGAGTCATACCAAAGACTTATAAAAATGGTTCTAGCAGCTGCCTCGCTGGGCGCTCAGCATTAAGAGGTTAGTATTAGGTCTGGTCGGCCTGGTGTCAGGATAATGTGACAGTGTGTGGGACATCATGCTACATGTCTGCGGTATGATTCCCCAATGCTAGACATCATTATAAACTGTAAAAGATATCGTAGCGATATGACTGAAAAATTGTGAAAGCTACGTTAAAAATCCAAACTCTCTCTCTCTCTCTCTCTCTCTCTCTCTCTCTCTCTCTCTCTCACACACACAGACACACACTGTACAGGTAAGGAATGTATGGAAATTCCCGAGTAATCTTTTTTTTTACGAAGTATCATGTTTTCATTATTCATGACAAAATAAATCAAAATATTGTGATTATTTTAGTTTTGCAAAATAATTGTGTTTGTCTGAATCATAATTATGTTTATGATCCGTTAATCACATGTTTCACACGTGTCACGTATGCCAACGTGGTGGCCAAAATGGGAGTTTGTGAAAGATGTAGAGGCCTAATACAACTTTTGGAGTTATTTACATATGTTTAGTTATTTACTAGCGTATGTTAATGTGTTAAGTATAGAAACTCCTTTGTAACATTGCGAGCCATCCTAAGATTTTCAGAAGAGTTGTTTTCTCTTTGACTGTTACGTCATATGTGAAGTCTGCTAAATATTTTCTCCTTCACTGAGTAAGTGTATTTTGTGTGTACGTGCCTTTTCTGATAAATAGCTTGCCCTGGTGTTGGCATCCTACTCAAAGTTTCCCTGCCTGTTATATCAGTATTGTAGCTAGTAATTGTAGTCTTTAGTGTCTAAACTTTTTATATTTGTCAACAAGCTCACTAATATCGTCATAATGTCTTTCACAGGATGTCAGGACTTTGCCTTTCACAGGATGTCAGAACTTTGCCACAGAACATTATATTGTTGGTTCCTGTTATAATTGCGGTATACCGTCTTACATATCGTGTATTTTGTGGTTCCCATCTCTGCAATGGTGCCATTTTACCTATTTTCATGAGAAAAATATAATTTAATCGCTTATTTATGTATTTTTCATTCGCACAAAAGGGATATAGCTATCATAACGTCAAGAATTACTATAGGACTTACACACGATTTAGCTGTTTTATGAAGGTGACAGATGGGAAGGTAATGGGAAGACGGGAAGTTAATCACAATCGTTTTCATGACGTTTGCCTTGGTAGGTTATATAGTCCCGAGGCAATTGGAAAAAGTGCCTTGCAGATGGATACAACCTGGAAGCCAACCCGGGTTGATCTGATGGTAGAGTTCGAACCAACACCCTTTCGGTTGCGAATCTTTGCAGGATAACCACATAGCCATAGCGGCTCCTTCTTACAGGAGGTACAAGACATACCTCGCTACTTTAATTACTTAAACAAACAATATTTATATCGAGAAGTCAATATTTTTTGGCAAATGGCATTGAAAATTGAAAGTAGCGAGTTTCCTACTTAATATGCTATAACTGGTATATGAAATTTTAAAATAGCTTCCGGAATATCCTTACAAAAAAAGAGCTTTATCTAGATTAAACAACAAAATATAATTATTTGTCCCACTGTTCTCGCTCTAAATCAGCAAGGCACCAATAACTAACCCATTCAACCGTGAAAAAATGACACAAAGTTACGCAAAAGATTCACGAAAATAGGCATTAATATATACATCGGAAGTTCAAAATTATCTTTTGTGTCTGTCAAGATACAAACCGCATAAGTTTACCTCTGAATGCATTCACGCAATCGAATTAAAAGCATTCAAGCTTGTTGGTTAAACAGAAACTTCCCCCAATGTCATCAAGCCAACAGAAATAGACTAGGGGTGGAATTTTAAGGCATTCGCCGTTTTTTATTCCTTGTCCGATCACATGATTTGATCCTGAAGCAGAGTAAATGACTATTTCTTTCTGTATTTCCAACCTTGAAATAAAACATATTTGTTTTAACTCTGTGTGAGTTACTAATGGAAAGTGCAAAGCATGCAGACGTAATCGTCCCCTCACTTATCAATCAATCAATCAATCAATCAATCATGATTTTGTACTATTTCGCCTCCTACAAGCGCAGGTTCACCCTTCCATTCTGTACCACATTACGAAGAATAATTGTGAACGTAAATTAACAATCCCTGTGAGTATTGATGCCATACCTTCAAAATACGTTGTTATGTATATTTAATTCAATTGTTTGTTTGTTAGTTTTAAAATTTTACTTCCATTACATGTTATTGTAATGTAATTTTGTTTACAGAAATTCAGTTTAGTTCTGTTTGACCTGACTTATTTTTTAAATTTCACTGATAAATAACTAATAATAGAAACACTGTATCTAGTTGCTGACCTTGTTTCAGAATCAGTGACAGTTTTGGTAAACAACTTTTTAAAAAATTTTGTTTTATCTTTCTCATAGTAAGAATTGTTCAGTTGAATCAAGGTCATACCTGGATTACGTGACGGGTGGCATGTATCTATTGTTACAAACTTCTATTTTTTCCAGAACAATGAAGTTTTGAACCTCATCCGGGAATCTGTTTTGCGTCTTAGTTAGCGCATAACTGTTGCTTTTGATAGGAGTTTGTTAGTCGGGCTCCAAACAATTGACACGTTAAGTGATTATGTTGTGACCAGTTTGAATTGAATTTTGTAAATTTTCTTCAAAATTATTTAATTCAAGTGATTCTATTCCCTGGAAATACATAAGTGCTCCTTCAAAATTCTTGGATATAGACATTTATTGGAAGTTATACTGAATTCAAAACTGGAATAATATTTTCTATGATTCAACAAAGGACTGTTGACACATCAGCACTTCGCAGACCACAACAGACATCATCGCCTTCCATTTTGGATTTCATCGGGACTTCTATTTTTTAATTCTTGGATTATTTTTGGATTTGATTCGTAAAACCGTTAAGTTCTTTTTTCTTAACTTTTTTCACTAAGAGGTCAAGGTCACGGTCATGTATTGAAAACAATACATTTGTTGGGTCTAATAAACCCCAGTCTGATTTTATAATGGAGAATTGTGAACCATTCATGTCGAAGGGTTCTATATCACTCTTGGGTGATTCAGCCAATCCCATCCCTATTAAACATTTTAGGGACACAGGAGCTTCTCAGAGTCTTTTATTATCAGGTACTTTGCTTTTTTCTGAGAAGTATTTTGCTAATGAGAGTGTTCTTGTTCAGGGAGTAGTGTGCGGCTTTGTTAATGTTCCTCTCCATTGTGTAAATTTGTCGTCAGACTTAGTCTCAGGACCCATGACAGTCGATATAGTGTCTTCTGTACCCGTTGAGGGCATTCGTTTATTACTAGGCAATGACCTAGCTGGAGATAAGGCTGTGGTTAATCCACTTGTAACTGACAAGCCTTGTTTGGATCAGAAAGTCGATCCTATTGAAAAAGAATACCCTGATTTATACCCAGCTTGTGCAGTTATTTGAGCTATGGCAAAGAAAGCTCTTGAGAATGATGTTGATCAGGAAAGTATTCCTTTACCTGACACATGTATCGGTCAGGCTTTTGATGAGGTCACTTTCACTACTTATTTGGATCAATCAAAGGGTATTGATCACAGCGATCCTCTTTTAACTACTCATTCTCTTTGTTCTAATCAGGGTGACAAACGACAATCCTTGTCGTCGAACAGGAAAAAGATTCTGAGATCTCCTGTTTGTTTCAAAGGGCCATTTGTGAAACTGAAGCCACTGAAGTACCTGTCTTTTATTTCATTAAAAACTGAATTCTTATGAGAAAATGGAGACTTCCCGAGGTACCTGCTGGTGACGAGTGGTCAGTGAATTATCAGATTGTAGTTCCAAAATCTTACAGACAGGAAATTCTTAGTCTGGCCCATGAAACTTCTTTGGCTGGTCATTTATGGATTAATAAGACTTATCACAAGATTTTGACTCACTTTTATTGGCCAAAAATTAAAAGTGATGTTTGTAAATTTTGAAGATCTTGTCATACTTGTCAAATGGTAGGAAAACCCAATCAGAAGATACCTAAGGCTCATCTGCAACCTATTCCTGCATTTGACGAACCAGTTAGCAGAATTATTGTAGATTGTGTTGGTCCCTTACCTAAGACCAAGTCAGGAAACCAATACTTGTTGACCATTTATGTGTGCGTCAACAAGATTCCCAGAGGCGATTCCTTTGAGGAATATTAAAACTGAAACAATAGTAAAAGCTTTGATAAAGTTGTTTTGCTCAATTTGGCCTTCCCAAATCTGTCCAATCTGATCAAGGGTCAAATTTTATGTCGGGAATTTTTCAGCAAGTTATGCACGATTTAGGCATCCAACAATTCAAATCTTCTGCCTATCACCCTGAGAGCCAAGGGGCTTTAGAAAGATTTCATCAGACTTTGAAGAATATGATTCGGTCATATTGTTTTGGTACGGGTTAAGATTGGGATGAAGGCATTCATTTACTATTGTTTGCTGTTTGGGAATCAGTTCAAGAATCTTTAGGATTCAGTCCCTTTGAACTTGTTTTTGGACATACTGTGCATGGACCATTGAAGTTGTTGAAAGAGAAACTTCTTCCTAATGAAGATACTGAAATAAATCTTCTCAATTATGTTTCCAATTTTAAGCATAAATTGTCAAAGGCTTGTAATGTTGCAAGAGCCAATATACACTCTACTCAGTCAAAAATGAATTTAAGGTATAATAAAAATAGAAAGGAAAGGAGTTTTCAGCCTGGTGATAGAGTTCAGGCTCTCTTGCCCATACCACAAAATCCTCTTCAGGCCAAGTAGTATGGTCCCTACACAGTTGAAAAGAAAGTAAATGATTTAAATTACATCATAAATACTCCTGGGATGCAAAAACAAAAACACATTTGCCACATAAACTTGTTAAAGGGGTATATTGAGAGAGATAACGAGGTTAATCATGCAATTAATTTAGTTGTACCTGTCCCACTCATTGAGGATTTAAGTGAAGGAATGCAATCGGACATTGTTGATTTTGGAGTAACAAATCTTCCGAATTCAGAAATTATGAATAATCTGGACCAGAAACGTTCACATGTGCAACAAGAAAGGAGTGAACTTAAATAGTTATTACTTGAATATGAGCACTTATTTCCAGATGTTCCTATGAGAACAAACAAACATTACCATGTCGTTGAAATTGTAAATTCCAAACCTGTGAAACAACACCCTTACATGATGGACCCTCTCAAACAGGAATACTTGAAAAAGAAATTCAGTATTTGCTGGAAAATGATTTCATACGGCCCAGTAAAAGTGACTGGAGTTCACAATGTTTACTTGTTCCGAAACCAGATAAAACTTTCCGTATGTGCACTGAGTATAGAAAGGTGAACAGTGTGACAAAAACAGATTCATTTCCATTACCCAGAATCGATGACTGCATTGATAAAATTGGAAATGCAAAGTATGTCACCAAATTTGACCTGAAGAATGGATTTTGGCAAATTCTACTGACGGAAAGGGCAAAGGAAATTTCGGCATTCGTTACTCCAGATGGACTTTATCAATATAAAGTGATGCCGTTTGGGAGGAAGGGTTCGCCAAGTATTTTTCAACTTTTAATGAACATGATTACCTCTGGTCTAGATAATTGTGATGCTTACATCGATGGTGTCATCATCTGCAACGACATCTGGAAAGAACATTTAGCAACAATTCGGAAATTCTTCGACCGACTCACTGATGCAAGTTTTTGACAATGAATTTATCGAAAAGTGAGTTCTGCCGTGCTTTTGTAACATTTCTAGGACATATTGTGGGACATGGACAAGTTAAACCTATAGATGCTAAAGTCAAGGCTATCTCTCAGTTCCCTGTGCCTATCAGCAAAAAGCAACTGATGCGATTTTTAGGTATGGCTGGATACTATCGGAAGTTTTGTTCCAATTTTTCCCTAATTGCTGAACCCCTTACAAATTTATTGAGCAAGAAAACCAAGTTTCATTGGACTGAAAAATGTCAGGCGGCTTTTGATAAGTTAAAGGCCATACTTAAGAGTACACCAGTTCTTACAGTTCCAAATTTCAGTCAATCATTTAAACTGTCTGTTAATGCAAGTGATGTTGGGGTTGGAGCAGTATTGATTCAAGAAGATAAAAATGGTATTGATCATCCAGTGTGCTATTTTTCTAAGAAATTAAATAAGCACCAAAGAAATTACTCAACAATCGAGAAGGGGTGTTTGGCTTTACAACATTTTGAAGTTTACGTTAGTTTAGCTCCATCTCCTATTATTGTGTTTAGTGATCACAACCCCCTTACCTTGATCGGCCAGATGAAAAACAAAAATCAGAGATTATTAAGTGGAGTTTATTGTTACAGAAATATAATATTGACATCAGGTACATCAAGGAAAAAGACAATTGAATAGCAGATACGCTTTCACGTGTATATAAATATATTATTTCATGTATATTTTGTATCATTCATAAGATTTCTTCTTATGTCATTTTTTTTTAATAAACATCATGTATGGTTGACCTATGGTAAAAGGAAAGCTTTTTTATATAAATCTTTCTTTTTCTTTTATGGGGGAAGTGTTATGTATATTTAGTTTAATTGTTTGTTTGTTAGTTATAAAATTTTAATTCCATTTCATGTTATTGTAATGTAACTTTGTTTACTGGGTTTGACATTGTCCATGTTCTGTTTGACCTGACTGTTATTTTTTTATTTCATTGATAAATAACTAATAATAGAAACACTGTATGCAGCTGCTGACCTTGTTTCAGAATCAGTGACAGTTTTGGTAAACAACGTTTTTAACATTTTTTTTATATCTTTCTCATAGTAAGAATTGTTCAGTTGAATCAAGGTCATACCTGGATTACGTGACGGGTGGCATGTATCTATTGTTACAAACTTCTATTTTTTCCAGAACAATGAACTTTTGACCTTCATCCGGGAATCTGTTTTGCGTCTTAGTTAGCGTATAACTGTTGTTTTTTTTAAATAGAAGTTTGTTAGTGGGGCTCCAAACAATTGATACATTAAGTTATTATGTTGTGACCAGTTTGAATTGAATTTTGTAAATTTTCTTCAAAATTATTGAATTCAAGTGATTCTATTCCCTGGAAATACATAAGTGCTCCTACAAAATTCTTTGATAACATATTTATTAGAAGTTATACTGAATTAAAAACTGGAATAATATTTTCTATGATTCAACAAAGGACTGTTGACACATCAGCACTTCGCAGACCACAACAGACATCATCGCCTTCCATTTTGGATTTCATCGGGACTCGAACTCAATTTCACTCAGGACTTTTTGTTACTAGGACTTCTATTTTTTAATTCTTGGATTATTTTTGGATTTGATTCGTAAAACCGTAAGTTTTTTATTCTTAATTTTTTCACTTTGGATTCTAGGGAAATAAATTATTTGTTAAATTTTACAAAGCTTGTTGTCTTCACTCTTTTCTGTTACTTATTTTAAAAGCATAGACTCATAACATTGTTCACTGTCAAAAATGTGGTAAGCAGTGTATCATGTACTGCAGCACGTGGTTATATCATGTAATTAACAAGTTTCCAAGGAATTTCACTGCTACGTGTCTCACAAGTTTGGACCTTGGCTTCACACATAACTCGACCAAGGCATGGATGTGTCACCGTTATTAACACGTGTGTAAATTGACTTTGAAACTAGACTGGATAAAAAACAGTTTTAAGATGTTAAATTCTGTTCATTCTAGTTTTTTGTCTTGTATCACGAATTTAGTTTGTAGCTAGAGGACCAATCGGTTTTTCAAAAGTTGAACTTCCCAGATCAGCTGTTACCAAAACTATTGAACCTGTAAGAATTCATTTTTAAAGAAAAAACAAAACCAAAGCCTTATTCATTAAAGGTCGCGAGCTGTAATGATAAACATTTTTACATTTATGTACATCGATTGTTTGCCACTCTGTATGGTTGCAGTTGTTTTCTATCTGTTGATATTGCATTGCTTCCTTCCTTGTGTGTCTTAGTTTTATAGGTCCGTATTGACATTTTGGAATATTTACCGTAACTATCAATGTAAATTTTTAACTTTCTTTTCATAAATTCTATTATTTTTTATTTGTTAATGAGCTCACCTCATTGTGGGAACGAGATTGGTTAATGGTATGGCGTATGAATTTCTTTATTTCCAAAATTACCTTTGTTCCTGAAGTTGTTTCTGCCTTTGAATGTGATTCACTTTTCAAAAATTACAGTTGTATGCATAATTATAGAATCAGAGTCTAAATTGTTTTGAAGTTGTGACCTAAAGGTTAAGTCACTGGAATTTGTAAAACCTATAAATTCATCTTTTCATCCCCTGGACCTATATATATATATTTACAGAGTGGGGATTTCAATAGTTTTTAAAATATTACGTAAGATTTAAGTCGTAGGATGAGGAACACCACATGGTTTCAAGGTTACTACGCATGTGTTTCATGTGGAAAATATTACACCTGCACATGAATTCTCTCTATCTTGTTAGGTAAGTATATGATGGGGACATACCCTATTGGATTCTTTGCACTGTACGTAAGAGGTGCAATCAAAGTTCTTAAATTGCTTGCCGAATCTACATCTACATACGTGAGTACGTTCCTGCATACGTAAGTTAGTACGTACATACTGATTGTATATGTATTCATAGTATGGGAGAGCCACTCACATGACAACTCAGTAATTAAGACATACATACCTACATACATACATACATACATACATACATACATATAATCAGCCCGCGTGGGTACTACAATTCGACACTATGATGGACAATAAAAACTATTGTTTTGTTGTGATAGAAGTAATATTTTTTTATGTGGGTTTTATTTACTAGTCAATTATATTTACTTAAATACATTTAAAAACTATATCTCAATTAAGCTCTGACTATCAAGGTCAAGTCTGAAAGACAGATGCAGAGCTATCTTTGTTTTTATGTTATTTTAATGACTCGCGACTGTTTGATTGCAAAACTATGAACAAATATTCTTTAATATTCATTGGATATAAGATACATTTAAAAGGAAACTCTGTTGACAAATGGCCGTTATGTTTAGTTTGGAACAAAAGTGAATAAGTTAAAAATATCGCATATGTCAGGATCCTGTCGTGTTCAGCGTACGTTGACCTTCCTCCACTTTTAATAGAAGCAAATGTTTCGTAATTTTGAATATTAAAACATAGGGTTAGTATACTTAGGGCACGCAAACGAAAACAAAAATTAAATTCTCAGCAAGCAGTTCACATATGAACATTGTAGACTGAAAGAAAAGCATCCTAAAATAAATAATATGAAATAACTTTTCGCACGGTAAAACAAGTTCAGGAAACGAATTTTGTTAGCTTTAAAACATTTGCAACAATCATTATATAAGTATTCTCCAAAAATGAATTGTATGATTATAAATGCAAATCCTAGAATGTCTCAACATTAAAATTTATTTATTCTTTTTCGCCTGTTCACGAAGCAAACAACGATCTTGCTTTTCAAGCATAAGCTCATGTAGAAATAAATCCAACGCAATATGAACGTCTTGAAGTTAAGGAGCGTAAAATCAGATGCAATAAGCAATTGTCTAAAATTATTGCAGAACAAAATATCCACACAGTTCCATTATAAATTTTGAACGTAAGCCCTCTTGGCAAGTAATTTTATATCGCTACTGACCAAGACATTATTAAACACACATAAAGTCATAGAAGATGTACCATAATGAACGACGTAAGTACTTATAATAAAATTAGTATGAAACTATATTCCATCTCACTGAGAAAAAAAAAAATACATTTCAATAAAATGTAATGCGGAGCTGTGTTTAATTGACATAATAACTCCGTCTCTGAACAATAAAGACAAGTAATCTGGAAACGTAAGATTAATATAATCAACATTTACAACTACTTTAGAACGTCTGTACGTCTGCAATGTTGCATGTAAGACTGATCTGAATAACATATAAAGCTACCTACTACAATTACAGCAACAAAGGACATAAAAGCACATACCTCTGACAGCAGTTTTATTTGATGTGCTTTTTAATTAATGTATACGCACAGATTATTACACATTTCGTGTTGATTAGCATTTTATTCCAAGAAATGGTTGATTATCCGGAAACAATATAGAGAAAGTGAGATTTCGCAGATAAAGCTTAGAAGGAAAACGAAACTATTGTTAAGGAAGAAAACAATGGACCATGATGCCCAATCATACAAACTCAGGTTTACATGTTAAAAAGAAAACAATGGACCATGATGCCCAATCATACAAACTCAGGTTTACATGTTAAAGCATTCTGGCGTACATTGGCACGAATATTTCTTTTCTGTCATTGTTAATAAAGACTGTTGTATATAATACAGCCTTCCCTATACGTAGCTCTCACAACCGATCTTTTCTTTTTAAATCCCGCTCTGTCGAATAAGTACAATTAATATTCTATCAAATATTATGTAATAACACGAAGAACTGCTATAACTGAGCTATTCCCGCAAACGTGCAATATGAAGTATACGTAAAGAACTGATAATATGCGACAAAATTTAAGTGGAAATACTTGTAGCACCTTAGATTAAAAGTGATATTTCACTGTGCTAACTTTCGTTTTACTTATCAAAAACCTGACCTTTCTTCAAAGGTATCCATAATTTCCGGTATTTCTGTGCTTAGATTACGTACAGTTATAGTCTTGTGTTAAACTGACTGAAAAGCAAATGATTGGAACAATAAGACTTTGCAAGTGGCTCAACGAAACACTGTCCGTAAAATAGCATACGGAGCACAAATTTCATCTCTGCATATAAATCTATTGAAATGTCCTATTGAATGTATGAAGATAAAGATTCGTGCACAGAATTATAAAACTTGTGAGCATATGTGGTGCAATACACATTATTTAGTAACACGTGAGGGCATCATGTAATATACATTATTCTGTAACACGTAAGGGTATCGTGTAATACACATTATTCTGTAACACGTGAGGGTATCGTGTAATACACATTATTATGTAAAATGTGAGGGTATCGTGTATTATACATTGTTCTGTAATGCGTAATGGTATTGTGTAATACACATTATGAAACATGTGCGGGTATCGTGTGATACACATTATTATGTAACATGTGAGGGTATAGTGTAATACACATTATTGTGTAACATGTGGGGGTATAGTGTAATATACATTATTCTGTAACGTGTGAGGGTAAAGTGAAATACACATTTTGTAACATGTGAGGGTATAGTGAAATACAGTTAGCATATAATTTTCGAGGGTACAGTGTAATACATATAATTATGCAACATGCGAGGGGATAGAATAATTACACATTGTTATGTAACATGTGAGGGCATAGCGTAATACACATTATTAGGTAAGTTGTTGGGATATTGTGCAATGCACATTATTATGCAACTTGTGATAATATTGTCTAATACACATTATTATGTAACATGTCAGGGCAAAGTGTAATACACATCACTAGGTAATTTTTTTTTATGATAAAGTCATAGCAAGATTGTGTATGGAGTTCCAATTATTTATTTATTATTTATTTATTTTAAATACCCCATACACAGTACGGTGCCAAGGTTGTTGTCCTTGGGCTCTCCGTTTATATTTTATGAAGAAATGTAAATATGAGGCATAGTAGTGAATCCAAAATTACGGTTTGTGCATGCAGAACATTTTTCTGCCGGAGAGTGCAATTTCAGTTCTTTCTTAAAATGAGTCATATTTAGTAATTCATTATTAAATCTACAGTTATAAATATATAATTTCAACTGTAGTATCATTAACTTAATCAAATCATCAGATTTTTTCATCTGTTATGCGAGCATAAATTATCTTTGTCACGTAGAAGTTGTAGAGATGACCACACTCACTCTTTGTCTCATAGAAGTTATAGAGATGACCACACTCACTCTTTGTCATATAGAAGTTATAGAGATGACCACACTCACTCTTTGTCACATAGAAGTTACGGAGATGACAACATTCACTCTTTGTCACATGGAAGTTATAGAGGTGACCACACTCACTCTTTGTCAGAGATGACCACACTCACTCTTAGTCACATAGAAGTTATAGAGATGACCACACTCACTCTTTGTCATATAGAAGTTATGGAGATGACCACACTCACTCTTTGTCACATAGAAGCTATAGACATAACCACACTCACTCTTTGTCAAATAGAAGTTATAGAGATGTCCACACTCACTGTCACATAGAAGTTATAGAGATGACAACACTCACTCTTTGTCAGATAGAAGTCATGGAGGTGACCACACTCACTCTTTGTCAGAGATGACCACACTCACTCTTTGTCACATAGAAGTTATGGAGATGACAACATTCACTCTTTGTCACATGGAAATTATAGAGGTGACCACACTCACTCTTTGTCAGAGATGACCACACTCACTCTTAGTCACATAGAAGTTATAGAGATGACCACACTCACTCTTTGTCATATAGAAGTTATGGAGATGACCACACTCACTCTTTGTCAGAGATGACCACACTCACTCTTTGTCACATAGAAGCTATAGACATAACCACACTCACTCTTTGTCAAATAGAAGTTATAGAGATGTCCACACTCACTGTCACATAGAAATTATAGAGATGACAACACTCACTCTTTGTCATATAGAAGACATGGAGATGACCACACTCACTCTTTGTCACGTAGAAGTTATAGAAATGACCACACTCACTCTTTGTCCACTCTATGAACGTAGTCAAGATTGATTCTGTTTTGAACACTCCCACAGAAGATGTAATATAACTTCTAGTTATTGCAGAAATAGCACAAATTACTTAAATTTGTCCATTTGTAAAAAAAATTATTTGTTGCTAAAATTCTGGGCAAAATCTTAGTTTGAAGCCATTTAAGTCTACGACTGCTTGTTACCAAGCGAAGTAAGGAAGAAAGCTTTCCCCATTGGGTCTCGTTCATGTTATCAAATTCAATATTCCATTTTGCAATTGAGGCTGGCTTGTGATTGCTACATATTAGAGTTTTGTAAATTCGTCTACAGCCCCTGTTATCCTTTATTGTAAGTAAGACAGATGGGTCCATATATTGGTACTTCATATGAGAATTGATACTTACACCAAATTTACTTCCGTAGATTTCTTAGGGCATCCAATAGCCCTTGGAATTCCAGGAAATTTACATGGAATCAATTTTTTTTTACAAAACTTTATCAAGATTGATCTACGAACCATCTTCATTTACAAGGTCATTGATACTGAAGATTCCTTCTTTAATCATGTGTTTGTACACTACAGTAGAATTTCCAATAATAATATTAGATTTCATCCATATTTGTGTTTTAGGGGCTGTTCTATATTTTCAATTCTTACATAATTTTATGAAAGCTGAAAATATATCTCTCCAAAACCCATTCAGGCATTTATTATCTCTTTTAATAAAATCTATTCCAAATAGGAAAACATTTTTATGTTTGGAGGAAGAGAAGATAAAATATTTTTCCATTTAGTTTCATTAGTAACCATTCTTCTAATCCATGTTATCTTGATAGAATTCACAAACATTTTGATATTATCTATTTTAAGGCCACCCTCGTGATAATCTTTACTCATTAGTTTTCTTTCAATTTTGTCTTTTGCCCCATTCCAACAAACTTTTAAAAAAGTCTAGACCTTTGAGTACACTATGGGAGGATTTTGTAAATTCATTATTAGGTAAGTAAGTTTTAATAAGGTTAAACTTTTAATAACTGTAATGTTACTAAAAGTGCTTAGTGATCTTTCTGACCACTGCAGAAGCAAATTGTTAATTTCCCTGATTTAGGATCATAGTTTAATTGAAACATATCGTTTAGCTCTTTGGAAGATCTTATGCCGAGGTAAATAAATTCGGATGAATTCCAGTCTAAATGGCATTCTGATAATATTTAGTATTACTACATGTTCTACTTCTAATCCGTAGTGCTTTTGCTTTTTCGATATTTACCCTAATGCCTGAAAAATTGCGAATGAGATGCAGTGCTGATTTCAGGGACTTTTTAGAGCCATCAAGAGTGAGTGCCGTGTCATCTGCATACATTGAGTGCTGTGTCATCTGCATACATTGAGTGCTGTGTCATCTGCATAATGTGAGTGCCGTGTCATCCGCATACTGTGGGTGCGGTGCTATCTGCATACTATGGGTGCGGTGTCATCTACATACTGTGGGTGCGGTGTTATCTGTATACTGTGGGTGCGAGGATACAGCATACTACAACAAATTATGTAACACTTGAGGATACAACATACTGTAACAAATTATGTAACACGTGAGGATACAGCATACTACAACAAATTATGTAACACGTGAGGATACAGCATGAATGTAGTCATATACCGGTCTCCCGAACTGACAGAACTTTATCCAACCACATCATATTTACGCGGTAAATATGTAATGCAAGTCCGACTCAAAAAGAGATTTGTTTACGTCTTCTGTACAATCTAATGTTCCAAATCAAATACTTCAAATATCCGGTCAGAAATACATTGCAGTAAACATGTGTATTTCTGCATCCAGTAATCTTCTCACAAAAATATCGCAACAATGTAACGTTTAGTTGTGATATGGAAAATTTCAACGTAAACACTGTTACTGTGTTGTGTAGGCCAACTCATACCGGTACTGTGCACCGTATCAAACAATGTGACATCACACGCAGTGAACATTTTGTGTTGACAAATGTTTTGTCTTTTGTAAAATGTTCTGTTTATTTGGATGGAAGCTTATTCTTTGATTCATAGCTATCAAAAATGTATAATATACTTGCACTATTTCAACTTTATTTGGACTAATTGTTTACGCACAACAAATGAAAGGTACAGTGTCTGTCAGAATGAACGAAATTATTCGTTCTTCTTTCTATCTAAATAATTTCCCCTGAAATTAAACTATGTGATAAAAAGAATCTCAAATGGGTAATGATTTAATATTAAATTTATGAAACTCGTTAAATAATATCCAGCTTTTTCTCGCCAAGGCTCGCAAAAGCTGGACATAATCCAACTCGTTTCATAAATTCAATATTAAATCGTTACCCATTTGAGATCCTCTATATATGTAATTGGTGATGATATGTTGTAATATATATTATGTAACATGTAAGGATATAATGTAATACAAATCATTATGTAATTTGTGAAGGTATATAGTAATAAACATTATCATGCAACTTGTAAGGGCATAACCTCGTTATGTAACTTGTGATGGAATAGTGTCATAACATTATTATGAAATTTGCCATGGTATGTGTGTGTGTGTGTTTGATTTGGATTTTTAACGTAGCTTTAAAAAATTTTCAGTCATACTGCTACGATGTCTGCAGTGCGACAGTTTATAGCGATGTCTAGCACTGTGGAATCATGCCGCAGACATGTAGCATCATGTCCCAGCCAGTCGCATTATCCTGACACCAGGCCGACCAGTCCTAACACTTACCTCTTAATGCTGAGCGTCTAGCGAGGCAGCTGTTATTACCATTTTTATAAGTCTTTGGTATGACTCGGCCGGGGTTCGAACCCGCGAACTCCCGCATCCGAGGCGGACTCTCTAACCACTAGGCCACCGGAGCGGTACTAATTTACCACGGTATAGTGTAAAACACGTTCTTACGTAACGTGCGAGGAGATACGTTTAATGCATCTGGTGAGGATAAGGTATAATATACACATTTATGTATACACATATTACACATACTTATGAGGATATAATATAACAGATGCAACTTCTGACGGTATAGTGTAATACACATTTTTATGTAGAATGCGTGGATATAGTGTAATACACATTACTAGCTAACATTGGAAGGTACAGCGTAAAACACATTATTAGGTAACGTGAGGATATAGTGTAATACACAAATTATCGGGTTAATATATGATGATATAATGCAATATACTTTATTATGCAACTTGTGAGATTATAGTGTAATACACATTATTACGTAATTTGTGAAGATTTAGTGAAAACAAATATATATGTAATTTCTATGGATTTTGTGTAATGCGCATGATTTATGTAACTGATGAGGATTTTGTATAATACACATCAGTACGTTCCAGATATTAGAGTTTCAGTGCTCAGTATAGACCAACTTGAAAATAATTTTGTTAAGAAACAAGAACATTTATTACATTTTTGTACCAGTTGTATTATATGTATTTCTCAATGACACATATTCTAGGTCTAAAGTTTTGTGGTTTACGGGGAAAGAAAGCACATGTGTGATGTCTGGCAAAATATACTGTACACTTTTCTTGTCACACTGTTGAGTAGTCGTCACTGCTCATTGTACACTTACACTGTTGAGTAGTGGTCACTACTCATTCTACACTTTTCTTGTCACACTGTTGAGTAGTCGTCATTACTTATTGTACACTTTTCTTGTCACACTGTTGAGTAGTCGTCACTGCTCATTGTACACTTTACTTGTCACACGGCTGAGTAGTCGTCACTGCTCATTCAAATACAAGCGTATGCAGAGCTAGTGCTTGGCAACAAGACTCTTCCATTTGATCATCACCATCCTCTTATTCTTTGAAAGACGTGGGCAATGATTGTCTGGTTGTATAAATACCCATTTCACGGATCCAATTAACTTCAGATCAATTTGGATTTTTTTTTTCTTCTTAGTGGCAAAATTACTTCTTTTATCGTGTTATTTCTTTGCCATGGAGTAAATAGTTCCATTATAAAACAAACGAGAAATGAGATCTCATTGATTAAATGGATAAATGAGTATCATTGATCCATGTGCTTAAAAGGAACAAAGAAAAAGACTATCCATTGATTTTCAGGAAAGAGGCTTTATGACAGAAATCGGGGCTTTTCTTATCTCAATATCTGCTAAAAAGCGGACAAAATAAACGCAGTCATGAATGCCTATCGTCAAATTGCTATTCGTCCAGGAACACTTCAAAGATATTGAAAAAAGGGTTCTGATTGGGCAGAGGAATTTGTTGCTTGCTTAGCAAGTGCGCTGATTTTGATTTACAGACGACATATAAAGAATATTGTGTACTTAGCTTAGAAATGATAGAGTATATATGAAACTGACTGGTCCCTAAGTACTACCAGTCTTGGTGTGACTGACAATGAATCCCTATGAATTTGTGAGTTTTGTACTCTTTATAATATTTCTCATATTTTTGTTAGAAAGAAAACAGTATGAAAGAGCTCTACACAATTCCTATTTATCCTTGCTTATTATTAAATGTATTCTTCTTAATTGAAAAACCAGAAGCATTTCCTAAATTCTTATAAAATCCTCTTATAACGACAAAATATTTATTCTGAACGGGAGAACATGAGAAAAAGTATTAAGTTTCACTTTGAGCTTTGTAATTTATTAACATCTTGCTGCTGCGGCACACACTAAAGGTTGGAATGCGCAGAACGGTTGATATTACCGCAAAAGCTCTTGCAGACGAAGTCAAAAGAGTCATAGAGGCTCTTGCGGAAAAAAAGTTAGACGGTATGGAGTTAAACTAATGCTGCCACTGTTGCTGATCCTAACGCTGCTGCTGCTGCTACAACTACTATTTTATTTTGAATTATTGATTCTCACACTTGTTGAACTAGACAGATTTTAGCCGGCAGTCCCCAGAGACTAAAATAATACAGAAGGATTAACTCCCTGGAACCTGTTTTATATCCTTGGTCTTTACCAAGATGGCAGTTTTCTCTTCGTCTTCCTTTCATTATATATATATATATATATATATATATATATATATATATATATATATATATATATATATATATATATATATACATACACTGGTGCTGCTGTTGTGAAGATGTGCCATTACCTGTTTTGCTGTTTTGCTGCTGTGAAGATGTACCATTATATGTTTTGCTGTTGTGAAGATGTACCATATCTGTTTTGCTGTTGTGAAGATGTACCATTATCTGTTTTGCTGTTTTGCTGCTGTGAAGATGTACCATTACCTGTTTTGCTGTTTTGCTGCTGTGAAGATGTATCATTATCTGTTTTGCTGTTGTGAAGATGTACCATATCTGTTTTGCTGTTGTGAAGATGTACCATTATCTGTTTTGCTGTTTGTGGTAAAAGTTTTGTCTTAATGGTCGAGGTTACGTTGTGTTTGAGTTCTTTCCCCTGTTCTGTAATCGGGAAGTAACCTTGTCCCTTGCATCATTGACGTGTTGACATCTACTGAATAAAAGTCAATTCTTTTAAGAAAAGTCTTGTTCCATGCTTAATTTTGATACGAAACGAATGTATTTTTTCTCATCTCGATTGAACTCCATATCGCTGTAATTGATTCTAAGTTTACTATATAACATTTTGTTATAATTACCACTGTAAATTAACATTCCCTCTTGAATCACGAGAAAAGAGACATAGAACCATAACGACAGAGAGATAGGTTAGTATACAGGCGTTGTTTAACTTAGTGATGACCTGAAGATTTTAAAGCGAGGACACGTTTGGTCACTCGGTTGCTTTTGATTTATTGAAAACTTGATAGATGCATAGACTGGTTGTCTGCTTTATGCCCTTTCTCTGCTACATGATCAGAGGAGCACAAGAAGAAAGAAACCACACGATGTCATAATTTGTGTTCTCTTACTAAGTTTCTTAAACATTTTCCTGTGGGCGGATTAATCTGTTATCTGTACATTTTTGTATTATTTTTTCTTGTCTGTCTCATATTTGTTGTTGTTGTTGTTGTTGTTGTGGGGCTTAACGCCATTTTTCAGCACACGATAGGCTATACATGGCGGCCAGTATTAATGGTGGAGGAAGAAACCGGGAAATCCCCGGAAAGAATCACCGACCCACGAGAAGCTACTGGCAAGCTTTCTCACATATCCGCATTCGCCGAATCCTAGACTCGAACCCACGCAGACAGAGGTGAGATGGCAGTGATCCGTAACGGAGAGCGCTTTAGACCATTTGGCCACTCGCGGCCCCGTCTCATATTTGTATGCCGAAAGACATGCACGGATATTTGAGTTCTTTTGAAGACCACACACTACTGCTTGATTTGCTTTGTTCACTTCCTGACGGAAATCACAACAGAAACAATTTGGGACAGAATGCGAATATACTGAGTCTATTGGAGCAATATATTGCCCGTGATTAGAAGAGGGTTGTACGGTACAGTTTCCAACCAATTAATTTGCTTATACAATAAAAGGAAACTTTCTTGAGCCAAGGCTGTAAATCTGTATTTTGCAAATTACATTAGTGGTTCTTGACGTCTCACATGTTTGAGTACAGTTGTAGTGATGTTGAAAGGGTTGGGGGGGGGAGGGGGATGGCAGAGGAATCTAGAAAATTCGGATGAAATCACTGAATTTAGAACCTGTAGAAAGACTGTTTTTTGATGGGAGACTTCATTGCTCTTAGACGTATTGGTAATTGGAAACAAACACAGGAGCGGAGAGATTCGAAGCGAGGCATATATCCTGTCCGCTTCCAAGATCACATGTTGTAATACACTTAATTTTGTTGAATTTCGTTTGTATTAATTTATCACATTTTTGTTTTTTGAAGCGAGGACATCCCCCCCCCCCCATATTTTCTTCTAATATATAATTCCGATGTATTATGCTCAGCTCTTACTGGTAAAATAATGCTACCTCGGCATTTTTTGTTGTTGTTTCTATTAACAAGACAAACATTATTTATGTGTGTGTATACATTTCGAAGAATCTCGTACGATAATGCATCAAATTCCAGCCTTGTTTTCAAGAGCCTCCATCTGCGTTACTCAGGGCCTAAAAGCAAACATTCTCAAGAGAGAGCAGACAAAAAAATATGCTTGATGTGTAGGGAAAATACTGCGTACTTAGTACGGCTGATTCACGAAAGAACACGCCTGCGTTAAATTAACTTTAGATTTAATTTCTTTTTGCTTGACTGCACGTTCCACAACAATAATCATACATGTAAACGTTACAAATTTCTTCAAACGTTAAGATCTACTTCACAATTAGTGTGCAAATATTCTTTTATATGGGTATAACAAGGAATCTTAGGTCTATTTTCACAGCGGTCTCATCAATACGACCGTTGTGAAAATTATTTTCTCCACGAAAACATAGAGACGTTAGAGATAGATTTCATTCTGATGGGTTCTTTTTTTTAACATTAGCGAGACGTTCCGTCACGTGATTATCGTTAAATATGTTTCAGATGCTTTGTAAGCAGTCATGCATGAATGTTTGTGTTAAGGAGCATAATTAAATAACTGTGACATTACATGTTGCCAGCTGTCCAACATGTTTACATGAATGCAAATGTTTACATGTTTACATGAATGCAAATAATGTTTACATGTTTACATGAATGCAAATAATGTTTACATGTTTACATAAATGCAAATAATATTGCAATGTAAGTTATTTCTTTGTGACTGATGTCCCAGCTTTTAATTTTAAGATTTTGCGATGAATGATTCTGTTACGATTGATACTATCCCGCTATCATTCATGTTGTCTTAGCTTTTATGTCTAAATTTTTTGCACATAGAAGAAAACTTGAACAATTAGGACATTGTAAAGTTTTTCTCTGACTTTTTCCTTAAAACAAATTTAAAGTTTAATATTACTCATTAATGTTTTGCAGCAAATGCTTTAATTTAAAGTCCATGTAAGAACATTTTTGACCCAATTTATCTGGTCCATTCTGTGCATGATATTACCATGAAAATTAGATTCTGGTGTTTTAATTTGCTCCTAATATCGGAAAATTACTGTGTTCAAGGATCATTAATGTTTCAGTTTTTCCTGACTCTTATATTTATCACATGCATATATAGTTTCTGTCTGGTTTATTGACGTTCTACGGATCAATGCTTAATAACCATATTCAAGACTTGTAACATTTCTTGAGTACAACCAGGGAAACGAAATCCATCAGAATTTAACAGAGTTTCTGCCAACATTGTAAAGTGTATGATCTATTTTAAGGTGTGTAGAAGGTTCATCTTTAATAATTACAATTTGTATGAATAGACTACATTTTCGGCCACTTCATTGGCTGTCAACGCTCACGTGGATTTGATCTGACACGCTTAATATATTGTCAAGTTTTGGAGATCTACTTTTCGTGAAGAGATTCATGAAAGAAAAATAAGTGTTACCTAAACTCAAAACATCACGATACTAAGTCATTAACAATACTGCGTTAAACTAGACATCGATTCACAGCTACGGCTACGTTGATGAACATTATTCAGTAGTGCTGCACACGTATTTTTAAACAAGCATATCGGTTTATATGTCCATAAAATTATGTTTCGTACGTGGAAGCAATGTAAACGACATGAAGCGTACTATATCGTATTTTTTCAAACGATTTTAGGCGGTTTATAACGTTCGTTTTTCGTTTTTGAGAGTATGTACATACATATATGAGGTGATAAGGACAATTCATATTAAAATTAAATTGATCATTTTTCTTTCAATAAACAGCTTACGCACAACCGATCAGCTATTAATGGAAAATGCATCTATAATAGCTCATTAAACCTAAGAGACATGTGTTCAAGCTCAGTTTTGGCTTTGGATAGCAATGCATCCCAACCCTGACTTCGAAGGGACTCTTAAAATATTGGCGGTTAGAGAAAGCTACTCCTGATTGTCTAAGGAAAATGAGGGGTATGTTCCCAGACTAAATTCAATGTTTTAAATAATTTCCCTTGCAAAATTCGGCTTCACAGAATAGGGAGCGAATCTCGGAAAAACACAAGGAATTGTCTCAATCGCATACATTATGTTCATTGATGTAAGTTGGTAATTATTTCTTGAATTTATTCGTTTTAAATTTCTGCTTCAATTCTCCTAGAGTTCAAAAGTTAATCGTGAATTCATTGCCTTGAATATTATACGATTCATGTATTCGAAGAATGTCATGCAAATATTTCAGTGATATGAATGTGTTCGGATGTATATTTTTTATGTAATAGAAATCCCTTATTGTAGGAATTTCATGCAATACTCTAATACGAATTGTGTGAATTAATATAAATGTCTTAAATGATATTTAACATGTATGCTAAGAACTAATTTTACTTTGTTTATGTCAACGTATCGCAGGTTAACAGGTAATGTAGTTAAGACAAGATTCTAAGTCCATTAATTCATTTGTGCAATTAAGTTGCGAATTCTCGTAACAGAGTGTGTCGACCGATCTCGTTCAGCAAGTGATTTACAGCCCGCAGGGGTGCAGTACTAATACACCGATAAACAGTTTCATCAGCGCCGCCATTTTGCTTAGTAGAGCCCGGATGTACGAGTAACCTTTCCAGGCTCTGCATAAAATGCCAGTAAACAAGAAGTTAACTTGTGATCTTGCAGTTAGTTCTAAATGAAAACAAACAACTTCATGATGTATGAAAGTAATATTTAATTCGGTTTTAAATACTAGTAAGAAACACTATTTAGACACAAATTAGTATAAAAAATGGCTTCTGAAATAAAATATTGTTTTTGATTGAAAAAGTCTTTGGCATTGTGTTTCACTTCAAAGTACTGGGCAAAACCGGCTCAATTTGATACACAAATCAATTTCAGCAATGTGATTTTTAAATTTTTTTTATTTTTTTAGGGAAAAAGTCAAGGGTGGGCCATGAGAAACAGGGACATTAAGCCAACTGGAAACACACACGTCTTATTAATTTGTTTTTATTTGCCTAATCAAATATATGACTTGACTTCCTACAGTTAAAGCTTCACAGCACATGTTAACGCCATTTTTTTATTTTATTTTGTTTTTTACTCGCAATTCAAGAACAACAACTCTTGCATAACTCTAAAGTGTACGCATGGGCACTTTGAAACTGTTTATAGGTGTATTAGCAAGAGGTTTAATGTCATGGTTCCAGTTAGAAATGCAAGTAGCAGCGAGAGAGACATTATATTTATGTTAATAGAATCGTGTTTCAGGTTGCAAACTGACCACATTAGGTTAGATCGGGTGAGTTACGATGAGACGGTATCTGACATAAAAAGAGATGGAATGTTGTTCGACGCCTGAAAAGAAAAACCTGACAAATATTTAGGTTACGTTTTATTTGAAAGAAAAAATAAACCATACCTATACTACGCAATGGAAAGAGACAGAAGACAGCCAAGTGACGGTTGATACCCGAAGATGTGTGTGTGTGTGAGAGAGAGAGAGAGAGAGAGAGAGAGAGAGAGAGAGAGAGAGAGAGAGAGAGAGAGAGAGAGAGAGAGAGAGAGAGAGAGAAGAAATACGGTAATGCTGACCTATCGCCAACAGTGATTTGGAAAGGACCGGAAGCAACCAGGTTATGCTGACATACCGGCAATTTTGAATTCGGTTATTCACTCGATTCTATGATGAAATTTGTTTATGAATATAGCAGAACGGCTAATTGCATTTCGCATACAATTTTGTAACTCTTTTCTAAGAGAAAGTATCATCCGCAGAATGTCATGTTCAATTTCATTTTGTTTATATAACTGTATAAATTGTTATATTTTACAGAAGACAGCTAAGTGACGGTTGATACCCGAAGAG